>VWZE01006502.1:0-28796 GCA_013396675.1 Eubucco bourcierii | reverse complement strand
TCTGTCCATGGCACTGACAAAGATGTTAACCAGCACTGGTGCCAGCACTGACCCCTGAGGGACACCACTTGGCACTGGTCTCCAGGTGGACATTTTGCCGTTCATCACCACTCTCTGTGTGCGACCACCCAGCCAATTCCTTATCCAGCGAGTGCTCCACCCATTCAGATAAAACCTCTGTCATTGTTACAACTTTTGAATAACATCTTAGTAATACTTGCTTTCAAATTCAGAAGTTCGAGGAGGATAGAGTTAAATTAATCTCAGAAATTTCTGACTGTATGAGTCACTAAATTGGGAACACAAATATTCATAGTCTTTGGAAAGAACCTCTCAACATTGTTTTGCTGCGTAGTGTCAACTGCAAAACACAATGCAGTATGTTTAGCTTAAAAGTAGTTGTATTTACATTTGAAATAATAGTTTATGAAAAAAATTATAAAACTTTTGGCCTCTCTTTACTTGTTAAACTGAATAAAGTCAGCATTAAGTCTGTAGTAGAAGCAGTAGAAGCAGATGATTGTACTGCTATGTATTGTTTGCTCACTTTGTTGAAAAGAAATAAAAACTTGGAGAGGGAGAAAAGGGTAGAGAAGTGGCCAGTGCTGGAGGAGAATTCTTCTTGCACTCTGTTAGAATGGAGAGGTTCTTTTGTTTACTGTCTGGTGCTGGAGCCAGATATGTGAAATAGGAACATCTGGATCTTTCAGTCCAGAGAGAAATAGATTTGTCTCAAAATGACATTAGTAGTTATAACATCAGTGAAAAATAAATTCCTTGATATCTATTTGCATTTAATAGAATACAGTACTTAGTGTTTTCTGTGTTTTGTTGAAAGTGTATTTTATTGGGTGTGTGCACCTTCTGCATTTCAGACCTTGTTTAAAATATTCTGTTCAAGTCTTTGCTAATGTTTCATAATGTTAGATTTTATCCTAATCAGAGAGGGTTAGTTGTGTGCCATTACTAAGACAAAGAGTACTGAAACATTGAATTACTTTTGTTGTTGTTGTTTAGGTTTTTTTGATTGGTATGACAATCAACTGGTATCCCTAAAAGGTGGAAAAAACAAAGGTCACAAACATCTCCTATTTCTTCCTTCACTGCTGAAGTTCCCAAGCTGAAACCATTAGAAGATTTCTGATAGCTAAAAGATTTCTGGTGAGTTTGGAGATGGGACAGTGCAGATGAGTCCTTGCTCTTCTATCCTTTCTTGAAGTGATGTACAGTGTTGTATAAGATGCTGATACGCTGTACAGACGAAATGGCAATCTGAACTTCTTCATAACTCTTGTTTTTCACAACAAGAACCACCTCAGGAGAATGTGTTTCTGTTTAGGGAATAAAATGTACCCATTTGTAGTTTCCCTGATGCTGATGTCTTAGCATATAAAAGTTTTTAAATAGTTCTGAGAGATGTCCAAGTTGCAGCCACATAATGGCTTCAAAGCTGGTAGACATCTCCATATGTGAATTGTGATGTAATAGGTTGTCTTCCTTATGCATTGGTATTTTTTGGGGAAAAGAACTAAGTCTTAGCTAACTTAAAGGACTAGTACTACTGAGAACAGTAGCAGGCTGTGTTTCTCCAGCAAGGAACACTCTTCCATGTCAGTACTCTTGCTCTTCAGCTTGGTATGAACTTGCATGCATGTATGTATGTATGTATTGTCTTTTATATTTTAATCTAGCTGATACTGAGAATAAGTGCAACATGCATAATATTTCAAAAAACACCACTGTCTTTTATGTATGACTGTACAGACTTCTCACTGTCTATAGCAAGTGTGTAAGTGTGAGAGGGAGCCAAACTTGATACTTGGTATGAGACAGAATCATTATATTATTTTAAAGCTGCTTCTCTGTCATCTTGGAGATTTCTAATGGAATTACCAAATATGGAGTGAAAAGTTATTTACAATGCCTGTGGTCCTTCAGATACCGTTGTATATACACTTGTGTAAAGTACATACAGAAAACTTATCTGCACTCTAAAGAATACTGAAGATACTATCTTGCCTCTAGGGCAGGAATAGAAACTCTTTCAAAAATGTGTCTTTTAAAATGTCCTTTAAAACCTCATTCTTTAGTGCATCAGTTGCATTTTTAGAGACTTCAAGAAGGTATTGAATGATATTGGGATCAAAACCACTCTATGTGTGAAAAAAGTTTCTGGTATGCTATGCTTGGGTTGAAGTGATTATGCAATGTGAAATTTCTCAGCAACGCCTTCTACTTGGAGTTGCAGTTGGGGCAAATATTCTTCAAGAGCTTCTTGAGTTTTCACTCTGCCTTTATTTAAGTATGCTGTAGTGGTATAAAGGTGTTTTGCAACCGCAGTATCTGAAAACCTCAGAAAAACAGTCTCGGTAAAAGATTGGTTTTGGTGTTTGTTGTTAGGCTCTTGAATAACGAAGTTGGATTTAGCTTGTTGAAGGGCAGATTTGAACTCTGTTTGCCTAAGGCAGTTGCTGGTTAGGACCTGAGTGCTTTGAAGATCTGAGATATTACATGCTTGCTAACTGTGTGGAAATGAGAGATTTCAGAAAACAATACAGAATAAAATGTGTTTGTTCAGGGGAAACTACAGACTTCTGTGCAGATAGTAAGAAGTGGAAAATTGGCGCTTTAAAATGAAAGATGTTGTGGTGCATGCTTGCTAATTAGTAATCTATTGTTCAGGGTTTTGAGCATAAAGGCTTCTGCATGACAGAACGATGGTGTGTAGCGCTCTTAATTTTCTCTGTACTAGATGCACGTTACTATAGTGATACTGTTGCCTTCTTTTTCTTGTAAGGAATAATAGTTTCTGCACTGAGTCATCTTGGGGTTCAGTAAAGCTTTTAAGTCACAGTTCTCTTATCAACAAAGTGTAAGAAGTCACTATTTCATTGGTGCATGTGGGAACATGTTTTATCAGAAAATATTGGTTAGTTTTACTTAACTGTAGTGAACAACTGTTGAATGATACATTATTTTTTAACTACCACTATTGAGAGTATCTTGTCTAGAGATACAAAGGAGGAGTGGGGGGAAAGGCAAAAAAAGAATTTTTGGCATGAGGATCAAAGTGTATCTGCACTTTGTAACACAACCAAGGGAAAGACTGGGGAGGGGGAAGGGGGAGAAGCTTTATGTAGGGTATCACAATTTTTAGAAGTTTGGGTAATACTTTCCCCGTGCTGCTAAATGTAAATCACAGACTGGTTTCATTCCATAGACTGTTGTGGCTTCAACACTTGAGTCTTCTAGCTTTTTTTGTCTTTATCTTACAATGCTGTTCTGTGCAGGTGTTTGAAGACTTGAATGCCATGCTGCACTTGATCCTTTTTTTTCCCCTTGTCATTTTTGTCTGTTTAAGGTCTATTGCAGAACTTCCAGAATTAAATACAAATTAATGAAATACACTTAAATACAGCAAACATTTCAGTTCTTGAGCCGGGGACTCTTCTCTGCCATTATGTAATGTAAGAATATGCTCTAAGGCAGGTGAACTGATAATATATCAGTTAATCAACACTGATGGTTTTATTTGAAACATAAAAATTAGTTTCTTCATGGAGACAACTTAGGAGAACTCTGGGATGAATGCTTCTTTCTGGATGCTCAAGTATCAAGCAGTCTGTACTCAATTATGGGAGATGAAGTGTGCTAGATTTTTGACATCTCTTCAAAACCAGCAAGGATGTTTCCTCACACTGTTCCTTCAGTGAGAGAGTGACGGTAGTCTTAAACATAGTTGCTATAAATAAGTTTTTTTGGACATTGTTTTCCTATGTTTCTGTTTTGGAATCATATTTTGCCCACTTCCTATTACAGCACAGCACGATCTGTAGGACACTACCTAATTGAAGTGTATGTTTCTCATCTGGAATAGTCAAGGCTCAGTGTACAAACAGAGGATGAGGAACAGAATACATCTGAAGCAGTCTCTTAAATTATCATTCATTGACTTGTCTTGGCATCTGGCTTGAAGTTATTGAGAGAGATGATAGATTTATTTTCCTCCTTCAAGTTTCATCATGTATAGTGCCTATGCCATGATGTTCAAGTCCAAACAAGAGTTGGATGATGATGTAGGAAGAGACACCTGTGAATAGCATATATTTCTGAACATTGTTCCTTTGCTGCTTGAATTGCATTTAATTTTCTAAGGCAGTGTAACTGGAGGGTGATTTCTGGAGATAGTGTTACTGTTCTGGTTAAATAAATCCTAAACCAGTTTATTACAAACAATTCCACCTTGCCAGTCTTAGGTTTAGTTTTGTGTGATTTGAAGATAAACAAACTACTTTAGGAGAGCATAAGCCTTAAAATATCTTTTCTATTTACGTTAGGACAACTTAGTTTTGTTTTATACCTATTGAAGTTTATGTTCATTAGAAAAGGCTTCCACAAAATATTCCAATGCTTTAAAAAAGTTATCCCCTTCTACACCTTAAAAAATAGAAAAAGTTTTTATTTAAGAATATTTATTCTGAAGAAAGAGTCTAAGATTATGCTGTGGCATAGCAAGTCAGGGTAGAATTTAAAGGTTGAGAATTTTTGATGGAAATTTCTTTTAAGTAAGAGAAGCAGTGGTAGTATTTGGTTCCATGGCTTTGGAAGGTGTAGATGGATACCAGTTTGCCATTTGTCTTTGGTATTTTGGCTAGGCCATAAAACTGATGATCCCCACATCACTGACTACTTAATTACCTGTTGCTTCTGTAAAGAGTGAACTGGGACCTGTGTAGACCTGTTGCCAGGAACGGAGTGACAAGATTATGCATGATGATTTTCCAGAAGCTGGTGTGACTCATTGCTGTCCAGCCTCTGAAATCTGAGTGAAAGTGCTGCTGGATGGCAACGTGATTGGATGCTTGATCTCAAAGCCTGCTTGGTCTCCTCCCTCTCCAAAGACAGTAAGGGAGGAGGAGTGTGATTTGAAAGATACTGACTGATACAGATAGGTCATTCAAGATGTTAGGAGTTTGTGCTACAGCACACAAGGATTATATAATAGGTGTTATTGAAGTGTTCATTCTTTCATGTGGAAAGTTAGGGAGATACTTTGTGCTACCTGCTCCTGTCTTGAAGAAGTGTGCTCTTGTGACTGCAAGACCAAGGACAGGAGAGGGCCAGGCAGGTGTGGTGATGGCTCCCATCCCTCTTTTGTCCTCTTTAGGAAAGATACTTGTTTTATTAGCTGGTCCTTACACCTCTGTCCTCTGCAGGTGTAAGTGATGAGTGCATTTACTCAGTGGGTGACTTGGCATATTTCTCATCTCATTGGAAGCTGAGCAGTGGAGGCTGCAAGAACATAATTGCCTGTCTTGAAATTCTATGTTTCTTGGTATCCAAAAACCCTGCTCCAGCATATAGCTATCTTTGTGAAGATATGGTGGACGGGATCTTGCTGTCAAAATGAATAAATGCTGCCCTCTTCATGGCCTCCTGTTATGTTACAGAAAAAACCAGAATAGATTTTCCTAAGATCCTGAGGTTGTGGAGAGGACGGAGTGTGAGATTAGTCTAGAATGTGAGGGAATTGATAAGTTTGACAAGATGTATTCTTCTCTGTCATACTTGATGTGGTTTTCTTTGTGGAACATGTGAGAATCTAAATTTGGTTTACACCATATTTAATTTATTTTCTGTTAGATACATTCAATCTTTATCATTAATTGTTCATGGAAAGTTTATGACAGAGAAACTTCTGCTTCTTCTGGCTCCTGCTTTTACTCTCATTTCAACATGGACATCTCAATGCAGAGATACAATTGCCTAGATGTTTGCAGGGATTAGGAGTGGACTACTAGAATTTTTTAATATATTTTTGGTCATATATTAAATACTTTTAGTTCTATAGATTGTTCAGGGGCAGGTTGGTTTTTTTTTGGTTTTTTTTTTTTTTTGCTAGAATAGCAACTTTGTGGTTTTGTGATTCAAATCTTTCAGCTTCCAATTTTGAGAATTAATGGACTGCTTTTAGCCTTCCCTTGAACCTTTAATGTTACTAATAACAGATGACTGTAAGAGGAGGTAAGACTTCTGTTGGCATAACTTGCATGACAGAAGCTTTTCCAATGCAGAGCAGAATTTCATAGCTGGAAGAAGAGTTTTAACTTGGCCTCTTAGGGACCTTTGCAGAAGATAGTTAAGTATAGGCTCTTGCACTGCTGCTTCAAAATGTGTTTAAGAACAAGTCCTCTCTTCCTGTACTACTAAAATCCAGAGAAGGAAGTAGTAGTTTAAACACCTGCTGCTGCTGAGCTACTTCTAGAATTTAGTGGTTTGTTTTGGGTTTTTTTAATGGGTTTGGTGGTTTCCTTTTTTTTTTTTTTTTTTTTTTTTTTTTTTTTTTTTTTTTTTTTTTTTTTACTTCTGATTTTTTCAAAGTGATCAAACTTCAGAATCAGGAATAAATTTCAGGCACTAATCCAAAAAGAGGTCAGATGGCTAGCAGTCTCTATTCCTGCTCTCACAGAGGTGAGGTTTTTGTTCTCCCTTTCAGAGTAGTTTTCTGTATCCTTAAAACAAGACTTTGAGAAACAAATATGCTCAGAAACAAACTGCATTTTTTTTTTTTTAAATCCCTTTCTATTATGAGATGGACTGTGTCTCTACTCCTGGAAGGACAGAATTTTGGAATGGTCATTTTGTCTCCAAGGTACTTGTTTTGTGAAGAAATTTGTGGTGATGTTATGGATCTTGTTACCAAAAATAAATAGTGTTTCACGATGAAATTTACTTGCTTTGTTTGGAGACTTAATTTGTTCTTACCATGCAAGTCATTTACTGGAAGCACCTTTGGGCCATACAGGCATAAGGTGTAACTTGGGAATTGCTGTTGCCAGCATCTGGACATGTCTGTGCTGTTCCTGAGAGTGTCTTCAGCCACGAATGGTTGTTTTCTGTAAATAAACAGCATGTGATCTTGAGTTATTAAAATACGCTAGAAAGCTTCTGTAAATCTTGACATTCCAGAAAGGGATATTTTTCTCCCCAGTGTTGTGTGGATCGTTCCTTGACAACTCTAGCTGTGACTGCTGCTCTGAATTAACCTCACTGACACTACGCATAGCCCTGGATACAGGCTTGCTGACATCAACTCTTTTGGCACATATTCAGAGGAGCAAACAAACGACAATCAGTGTTGAGTTTGGCATAACTAACAAGTCCACAAAACTGCCAAATCTTTCACAATACAGTCATCCAATTAATGCCATTGATTTAGGACATTTACTTAAGGGAGTAGAATATACTGTATTTGGTCTTAAAAATTTTTCTGTTAAAGTTTTTGGTGTTCTAGTGAACTGCTAAATACGTTCCTTACTTATAATGCATTTTTCATGTGTTTTGATGTTGTTCCTTTGTAGAACAAAAATGAATTCTGAAAGCTCAGCACTTGCTGTGAGTAGTAGCCCTGCTATAGTAAACCAATGTGCCAGAGGAGGAGTGGGAGAAGAAAATGTTTGGTAAGATTTACTTCTAATTTTCAAAGAGTTTAGTAGACAGCACTATTGGGAGACATAGTTTTAAGTAAAATAATTATTTGTTATAAATGTTTGCATTAATTTTTCGTAGTTTAACAACAGAGAAGGAAGAGGGAAATTATTTTCTATTTCAGTTTTGAGTTTTTGGCAGATGACCATGGGACAGGTTGTTGTGGGGGTGGGTGATGGGCAATGGAAAAACTGCAGTTCAACAGTGCACCAGTTGTACTCGAGGAATCTGTCACATATGGCAAATGTCTTAATCTCCCAGTGCTGTTGCTATTACTAGTAACCTGCAGTATTTTGTAGACTTGTGGTCTCCTGGGATTTGTGCCCTGGGAGAAATTAGAAAGTCAGTAGTTTGTATTTTAAAAAGTGTACCCTGTATGTGAGACAAAAAAAAAATGCATGGTGTTCCATGGTAGATGTGGACAAATGCTTACACTTTGGGGTAGTTCTTGGCTGAAAAATGCCACTGACTATGCAAGGGCTTTCTTTGGAGTTTTCGTGAAGGAAATGGGGGGTTGAGAGGGCATTGAGACTATTTCATTTGTGTTAATGGGAGTGATTGCTTGCAGTCGTTCACTAGGATTTTAGCTATAGTTTTGTTACATTGTTTATTTACCATGTAGAAAACAATTAAATAAACTCATGACAAGAAATATGGGATCCATATGGAAAAAAATCTCATGTCGTTTAGTAGGCTTTTGACAAACTAAATAAATAAATAGCAGCAGATGAATGTTGTATCTCCTAATGGATACTTGTCAAGAAATCACATAGAACCTTTTTGGTTTTGTTTGTATATAGGCTTGAATTAAGAGCATTGTAGTACCAGGAAAATACTTTCTTTTTAAATGTCTTTCAGTATTGTATTCCCAGAACATCCTCAAGGCTAGAAACAAAATCTTTGAATGAAGGAACTGGATGAGGAAGACTTGTGAGCTTCCCTTCTGACTTTCAGATCTAGTGATGAGTGGGGAGCAGTCACATACTGTTCCTTTGGTGTTTTGTTTTGGGGTTTTGTTTGTGTGGGTGTTGTGGTTTTGGTTTTTGGGTTTTTTGGGGGGTTTTTTTTGTGTGTGTGGGTTTGTTTTTGTTGGTTTTTTTAAAATCCTGCTTGTGGTGTTGAACAATATAATTTCATTTTCTGCCTGACATTTCTTTGTGATGACTCATGATAATTCTTGGTAACGTTCATGACTAGTGGGAGATTGCAATTAATGTTATCAAGTATTATGAATAAACGGTAGAATTTGTTGCAAATGTGGAATTGACCTTGGGGAATGTGATGGAAAACTGGAACTTACTTGTCTAGTAGTTTGCAATTTGCCTTAGGTCATGTCTGTTTTGCTCTTCCCCTCCCCCAGATTTTGTGTGTCTTTTTTTTTTTTATGCTAATCTACAATATCTTTGAGTGTACATTGTTACACTTGCTAATGTTTTTAATCATTGCCTTCCTGCAATTCTTCGTTAAATTAGTCAGAGGTTGTCAGAGATTGTTCTCTTCTTCAGGAATTTAAAAAATATTTTTATTTAATATCCTAGGATACTTAGGAGTTCTAATTGGGAGATAAACCAGATTAATGTTGTTCAAACATGGTAAAATTACCGTGGGTTCAGTGAATATACACATGCTCATCTGCAGGAGCGGTCATACTCTCAAAACTCCTTCCCTTTATCTCTGTCTGTGCTAGGCCAACTTCCTCAGTGTATCACTGAATTGTAGGATTAGTTTAATGCAATTTACATAACACTTAGAACAATTTCTGCAGCCACTAGATTTGCCTTGACTGGTTGTGTAGTCACCACTGCACAGTGCGATTGTTGCGTATGTTGTTCAGTAAAAGCATGAGGGGGGTGTGTGTTGAGGTGACAACTGTAAATCGTGTTGTCTTGTCCCATTTGTTTAAACTTGGGATCTCTTATAAACCGTAAGTCATGTTTTAATGACTGCCAGTGAGTATTTTATTCTTACAGATTACCCACTTAATCATATTTTGCTTTAAATAAAGTTGCAGTACATACTTTTGGTATCTTGTTGGGTTTTGTTTGTTTGTTTGTGTTTTTGTTACCTTCTTTTTATACTGGGGATAGAATAGAGGACAAAGTATAGAATGGAAATTAATATTTCACTGAATTGTGTTTTCCACTTCCATAGAAGATGATAGTGTAATTATATAGAGGAAAAAGCTTGCTTACAGTACTAACTAGTTAGAATTTGAGGTTTATGAAAAGGCATGCAAGAGGGAAGAACTCATGATTTCTGTCTTCCCAAAATGCTGATGAATATTGGAAATTCTGTGGTTTACCTACTTTGCTGATTATGAAGAGGACATCTAAAGCCTTGTCTGCTTTCTTTTTGTAGCTAATACCAGAAAATAATATAGTCTGTTGGGATATGAAAAAAAATCGGGAAAATCCCACCCAAAATGCAAGAAATTTAGCTAAGTTCTCAAAACTCAGACTTCCATTTGCGTTGTTGCCAGTTACACTATATAGCAGCTTATAAATTCTGCAATTCCATCTCATCAGAGTTTTTTATCTACATAGTTTGGTACTGCTGGAAGATAAAGTTAATTGAATTCTCAAACTTTGCAATGCTTCACTTGATTCTATTGCTTTTGTTCCCCCCAACATACACAATCAAGATTACAGCAGCAAGAAGAAGAAAAAAAAACAAAAACCAACAATAAAAACCTGGCAATACTAGTGTGATTGCTGTAGAAGTCTGATAACCAGAGGGCACTAGAGTAGAGTTCATGTGTAAACCAGCTGAAACTGTTCTTGATAAGCGGGAATACTGAGAAATGTAGCTGAATCGAATCCGTGTTCTGACCATTCACTATCTGAGCTAGTATGAAACAGTACTTGAACAAGTAAAGACTTGAGAGCCTTGAAATTCTAGAAGCTACCGATTTGGCACATTCTCAGTTTCTTAATGTTGAAAATTGCAAGAAAGGAACTATAGATAAGGAAGTAAGTGGGAACTGTGTCAATTCATCTATGCTTGCTGTGAAAGGAGCTCACTGGCATATTGCTTTTCAAAACAAATGTGCAGGGAAATTGGCAGTTTCCCTGTTTTTATTATTGTGTGTAGGTTTGTAATGTGCTTGCTCTAGGCTGGATGAAATGTTGCTAGCTGGTGGAAAAAACTTGAAAGTCTTCTTGGTTTTGGTCTCTTTATGGATATTGTGGTTTCAAGTCTTCAGTGAAGCCTCATGCATTGCTTGGTTCTTGGCTGTTTGTTTCCCTAGGCAAGGGATGTGGTATATTGTGGAACATAATAGGAACATTGTTACTTTTACTGTTGTTGTCTTTTTTCTTTCTTTTTACTTTTTTAATATCAGAGTCTTAGAAATGTGAGTGAGAACAATGTAAATAGACACAGGAAATAATTAATTGAGACATACCAATTTGTTTTGGTTTTTTTTTAATCAGGAAAACACTGAGAAACAAGGCTGCACAAAAGTCTGGATTTTATAGGGAAGCTAATTTAAGACACTTGAACCTCTCAATTGCCTGTTCCTATTTTCACCATTACTTGCGACCACCTCAGTTATACCAATACTGTATCGATCCATTCTGTGAATTAGGTGAAAATAATTTTGATTAAAAGTGACTTTCTCCAAGAGAGAGTAATTCTTATTTCAATAATTTTATGTGTAGCTAACTCTATAGGTGTTTTTTTAGTACAACTTAGAGGGTGAAAAACTGCATTAAGTGTGGGCTAGGGCACACTGACCAAGGAAACTCCAGAGCTCAGTACTGGGGCCAGTCCTTGTTAATATCTTCTTCCATGAACTGGATGGGGGGATTTGGTGCACCCTAAAGTTTGCAGCTGACACTAAGCCTGGAGGGAATATCCATCTGCTTGAGAGTAGGAAGGCTCTGTAGAGGGATCTAGACAAGCTGGATCAATGGACTGAGGCCAGTTGTATGACATTGAAAAGGGCCAAGTGCCAGGTCTTGCAGTTGGGTCACAACAATGCCATGCAATGCTCCAAGCATGAAGGGTGGCTGGAAAGCTGCCCATTAGCGAAAGACCTGGAGGTGTTGATTGACAGCCAACTGAATATGAGCCAGTTTGTGCCCATGTAGCCAAGAAGGCTGGCAGCATCCTGGCCTGTATCAGGAGCAGTGAGGCCCACAATAGTAGGGAAGTGATTGTTCCCCTCTACATGGCACCAATAAGACCGCACCATGAGTACTGTGCTCATTTTTTGTGTGCTTACTACAAGAAAGACATTGAATTGCTGTAGCAGGTCCAGAGAAAAGCAACAAAGCTGATGAAGAGTTTGAAGAAATGAGGATCAGCTGAGGGAACTGGAGTTCTTTAGTCTGGAGAAATACTGAGGGGAGAACTGGTTGCTTTCTACAACTGTTTGAAAGAAGGTTGTAGCTGGGTAGGTGTTGGTTACTTCTTACTGGTAACAAGTGAAACTACAAGAGGAAATGGTCTGAAGTGGCACCGGGGAGATTTAGATTGAGTATTGGAAGAAACTTCTTCATAGAAAGGATTTGCAAACACTGAAGCAGCCTCCTCCAGGACATGTTTGAAACCTATCCCTGGAGGTGTTTCAAAGATGTGAAGATAGGATGCTAGAGGACTTAGCACCTCAATTTGTAGAGTTAGGTAATAGTTAGACTTGGTGATCTTAAAGGTCTTTCCCAGCTGAAACAGTTGTGTGATTCTGTGAAGACTTCAAGGTCTTTGCCAAAATGAATGGGTTTTATCCTAAAATAGGTAAATACAGTTAGAAATTATATAATGAAAGGTAATCTCAAATAAATTGACCAGATTTCATACTTATCTTCTTTAATGATTAATTTTGTGTTTAAAAACATGAACTTTATGAACAACAATTTTTTCTTCTCAGTTGTTTCTTCTGTTTCATGACCAAATGCAGTGTCTGGCATGTTTGTTTTCTAAGAGCTCCAGAGGTGACCATTACTGTTTTCAATAATTAGAAAAAGATTTCTGGCTTCCAAAATATGTGGCCCAGAGAGCCAGTGGCATCCTGGCCTGTATCAGGAATAGTGTGGCCAGCAGAGCGAGGGAGGTTATTCTGCCTCTGTACTCAGCGCTGGCCAGGCCACACTTTGAGTACTGTGTCCGGTTCTGGGCCCCTCAATTCAAGAGAAATGTTGAGATACTGGTGTCTAGAGAAGGATGATGAAGCTAGTGAGGGATCTGGAGCACAGCCCTGTGAGGAGAAGCTGAGGGAGCTGGGGGTGTTTAGGCTGGAGAAGAGGAGGCGTAGGGGAGACCTCATTTCTGTCTACAACTACCTGAAAGGAGTTCGTAGTTAGGTGGGATTGGTGTCTTCTCCCAGGCACCCAGCAAAAGAACAAGGGGACACAGTCTCAAGTTGTGCTGGGGAGGTATAGACTGGATATTGGGAGGAAGTTCTTCACAGAGAGAGTGATTGTCAATGGAATAGGCTCCCCAGGGAGGTGGAAGAGTCCCTAGAGATGTTCAGGAAAAAGAAACATGAAAGTAAGAGTACAAGAAATAAAAATACTGGTCAGAAAATTCAAGAAATGCAGATTTCCTTTGAAAACAAACAAGTGTGCAGGACAGGAGGTAGGGAAAGGAGGGTAGATGGAGGTGGGAAAGCCTCAGGGTGCTCTACATGTTTGTTAGCTGCAATTCTAAGACTTCAGAAAACAGATGATGTGGTTTTATATTTATGTAGCGTATCTATTGCAGTACAATCTCTTCAGTCCATAGTGGTTGTGCATACTGTGGCTGAACTCTGATGTCATCTGTGAAGCACCTTCTTACTTTTGTAGTTCTAGGCTATTAACAGCTGTTGCTGAGCTAAAACTATTTTTAGTCAGTCACTTACTGACCCGCCAGGCTTACAGTTACACAGCTAGCCTTTGTTGTGTTTGTATTTAGTACAGAAAAATGTTTCTACAGTGACCTTCTGCCCAGTGGATGGATATCAGATCACTCCCTGAACATATGGGTTATGTTCGTATCTGTTGGTTATTGTTTTACCTAAGCTTTAAAATGTGGAAACTCTTTGGTGTAGCAAAATGAGTTGCCCTGGGGGGTGTGTGTGTGGTTATTTAGTTGTATGTTGGTTTGTTTGTGTTAATCTCATCTGCTATTTAAAAACCAAGTAGAAATCTGCGTTCTTACGGTGAGGTACCACATAGTGAGATACCACATGGTAGGTACTTACCTTAATGCATGTGTTTTTAATCACGCAACCCTTCTTCCTTAATGAGGATGAGAATAGGGTGGCTAGATTGCTTCACACTGTAGCTCAAAGACACTTCAGTATTCAAGCTGATTCCTCACTTGTGTGGGAAGTAAGGTTTCATGACATAAATCATCATAATTCTCCTGCAGCTTTTGCCAGCTGCTAACTGATGAAGGAAGAATTATATGTCTGGGATTAGAGTGAGAAGAGAAACAAGTTTAACAACTTTCCCTGTTTCTCCTGTGTCCTCGCTCAATCAGTAGAAATGAGTCATCCTGAAGAACTGAATTAAAATGGCTCTAGTCAAGTGCAGTTTAACTGCAGATGTTTGTGATTATAGAAGGCACAAACACTTTTGGAGAATACAAGGTTACAGTGTTTGCAGAAAGGAAGTCACATCAATTGCAGATTAACACTTTAGATAACTAGGTAAAGTTGATCTTATTTGCATGAGCCCTCGAATTATTGCACACAGGAAATGCTCTCCTTGGAAAGGTGAATACTATTCAAGATAGTTAGCATAAGCTAACAATTATGAGAGGCTATTTTAATGAAGTTGATAAATATTTTCAAAACAAATATTAAAAAAACCAAGCCGAAACTCCACCTCTAGCTTACTTAAGGTCACTAGTTTGTTTAACACACTCATCTGCCCGTAAAAAAAGAGTAGTAACATTGAAAATTGTTGTAAAAGAATCGTGTGCGCTGGGATTTGCAGCCTGGGAGCCAGTCCTTTAAAGGAGGTGGATGGAGATACAGGAGAGCAACTTAGAACCCGGAGAGGATGACTCACAGCTTCTGTAGCACACCCATAAACAGTGAGAGATGAGAATGTGCTGAAATAGTTAAAGCAAGAGCAGTTGCCGACTGCTGACTTGTCTCATACACACATGAATTGGGCTTTGTAACTGAAGAAAATGTGCCCCAGAGGCAAATACAAGTTTAAACACATGTTTAATCATCATGTCTTATGAAACTCGGTATGGATTACATTTCCTGGATGGGATTGAAAAAAAAAAAAATCCTGATTGCTGCCTTAAGAAAGAAAGAAAATAGTTCAATTTACGTGCAGAGCAGAATCTGAATCCCACAAGATGGCAGGCTTGGTCCGAAGTTCAGAAAGGCGATTCTATCAGTCTCACAGAGGAGCAAGTTGCTCTGGGTATTGAACTCACTGGTGTGTGTGCCTCTGGTTTGTGGTTTTTCTCCTTTCCTCTTCCCACTTTGCCCATTTCCTTATTTAGGGACTGCACAACAAGCTCCGGACAGAGATGAGAGCTACTGATGTCTTGTGCGTTTTGTTGTTGTGGTTTTTTTGTTGTTGTTGTTGCTGGTTTTTGTTTTTTTTTTTCCCCTTGCCTTTTTTTTTTTTCCCCTTTGCTTTTTTTTTTTTCCCCCTTCCTTTTTTTTTTTTTCCCCTTGCCTTTTTTTTTTTTCCCCCTTGAGGGGCTTTAAATTATTATTTTTTTTTAATTTTTCTTTTTTTTTTTGTGAGGGAAGTTCGCTGGCTAGATTCCTGGATAAAGGTGTGTCATCTACATTTTGTACATATGTTTGTTTCTTTAGGTCACACTACAAATAATTTCTATCAGTATTAGGTCTCTGGAAACCTTTGTTACATGCTTGATGATGTCTGTGTATTCTACCTACCTTTTCACTGTTACTCTTATTATAGCTGTTAGCGTAGGGAGTTAGAGCAAACATTTCTGAAATACGTAATTAAGTCCAATTCAATGTCAAGTTCTTATCCCAGTAAAAGGTAGCACCATCTTTAGGCTGCCTTCAGTGGTATTTTGTTTATGAATGTGTTTTAGTGAACAGGCTGGTGCCATGGCTTTTGTACTCTGACGTACAAGTAAATGGAATGTTCACAAACAGTGTATAGGGGGAGAGAAATACATTTAGCTTTCAAAGAGTTGAAGAATGTTTAAAAGAAAACAAAAGCAAAAACTTTTTTTTTTTTTGTTACTTTGATGTAGGAAATGAGTATGTATCAGTCCACCTGTCATTAAAAGTATCTTTTTTGTTTTTTTTTCCTTTCTTTCTTCCTGACAGGGCATATTGGTGAAATCTAGAAAAGATAAAAATGAATGTAGTTTTGAACTTTGTGGCAGTCATTCTTTTGTCTAGAATGGTAATCACTGGCACAAGAAGCCAAATCTATATAGCATGACTGTGAGATCCAAGTTTTCTCATTTTGGCTTAAGTTTTGTACCTTCCCCCCCCCCACCCCCTCCGTGGGTAATACAAGTGCATGCTGGCGGAACGGTCGATAACACAGGCATGGTGATTGGGCTTTTGGATCACCAATGGCTCAGCATCTCTAACTCACGTTTTGGTAATTTGCAAGTTCAAGTTATGATTATAGCAGATGAGAACTTTGGTGCAATCTTGAAAACACAGAATAAATGCATTTGCATAATGTAGAACAAGGATGGAATATGTAATTTGTCTTTAGGTGGTTATTTGTTTGCCGTAGAGCCTCATCTTCTCATTCAGCTATACTGCGTCTTGCTACATTTTCTTCCTCTTTTCTATAACTTCATTTAAAAAACACAAAAATTACAGAACTGGTAGAAAATTCTATTTGCCAAATACAAAGCATATTAACAAGCAAAGTAAAGGAAAACATTCCCTTTGCTCTATTACAATAATGGTAAAAACGTCTCATGACAATAGCAAATAGACAGTGATAAGAGAGTTGTAGTATTTTTAGGTTGTCTTAATTGCCTTATATTGAACTCTAGCTAAATGAAATACAGTTACATGATACTTGAATTATAGACAGTAAGCATTTAATATATATAGAAAATCTTACATGATTGTAGTCGCAGAGCTTCTAACTGTCTGAGTCAGTGGGCTACTGATCAGTATCCCTCAAACTGCACCATTAGAGCTTGTTTAGCACATTGGTGTATTTGGTGCACACACTGTGCACTGGTAGGGAAAATGCTCTAAACATCTCCCTCAGATGGGTTTCATCTTTACATACTGTGTATAGTATTATGACATCTGAGCAAGGACGTCTTGAGCAAGTCGTGAACCAGCACACAAGTTGAGAGGAACAGGGAAAGGTTTTTCTATTTCTGTTTAGAGAGGCTGCAGGATATGACATTAAACAGATGATTCTGGTAGTACTTATGGAGAAGTTCATGTGAAGTTGACTTGTTTCTTTAGTATACTTTTTTTACGGCTGATTAGCACCATTAACTATTATCAATGCATGAGCAACAATTAGTCTTCCAGGGACACCTACTCATTGTTTGCAGCTGCTTGCCACTTCAACTGTCTGCCACTGTGTTTCAAAACATGTCATTTCCATAATAGTTAAAATTTTCCAGGTCTTCATAGCAGTTGTGTATCCTGCAGACTTCATTATATCTATATTGTCACTGTCACTTTTTTGATCATGGACATTTTCTGCTAAGTCTTTAACTGGAGTGGAAGAAGTCATCTGCAAAGGTAAAAACGGATGTTAATCTACTTGCCACAATCTTTTCAGTTGTTTGGCGACTTTTTGTTTGTTTTGGTTTTGTGTTAGTTTTGTTTGTTTGTTTGTTTTTTATCTATACCTAAGAATCGGTGTAGTATTTTGGGGTTTGATTTTAAGCAAAGTCTGTCTGAAGAGCTCTAACAAAATCTTTGCTTGGTTAACAAGAGTTCATGTTCTCCTGTGGCCAGTACCTTTTACCTTTCACTGTTCAATAGAGGTGCCTGCATTTGGTGGAGCATACCAGGATTTGTTACATTCCGTTGTAGACGTTTTACTTTTAGGCTGATTTAGAAAAAGCAAGAACTCTTAACCCCCCTAAACAACTTTAATGTTTACCTCAAAGTAAACTGCAATAAAGTGCATAAGTAAATACATATAATATGTAGAGTAGTATAAATTTCTCCAAAACACTTTGAAACATGTTGATTTTCTGGGTGGGAATACATGGGCATACCTCTTTGAAATGGATCTGCAACAATTAAAAAAAAAAATCCCAGTGATATACCATTGCTGACCATCTGTTTCCTGTATGCTTACTCTGCTTCTCTGTCAGAACTTCTTGTCCATGTTCATGATTCCTTTTCACTAAGACTCCCAGTATCTGTTCCTATAAACACTCTGTCAGTATTTTATACACATATTCAACATGCAGTGCAGTTGAGCTTCTGGTGAATAGCCTAATACTAATAACAAGACAGAAATGTTTTTTCTCACCAAATAATATATGGTTACATATTTTTAGTTAGTTCTCTGACTGTAGAGGGAGCTGGTGATTAGTTTTCAATGACAACAAACAACGTTTCTAGGGGAACATTTAAACATTGTACTACTTGAAAACAAAAGGTCAGAGACAAAAGACTGATTTTCAGCTGAGTCTTTCCTTTTTGGGGTAGAGGGGGTAGGCTGGAGATTATGTCAATTGGTTAAATTAAATGTGTTTTTCTGTAGATCCTTCAAATTACCCTAAACAGTGTTGTGAGAGAGGATAATTTGAACACAGAATTTTTTTTCAGTTTTCAAGATGAAAACGTTTGGTCACCTGCAAATCTCTCAGGAAAGATAGCTTTTCTGTCCTGAGGTGCCATTACACTGCCTCAGAGCTGCACAGGGAAATTCCCCAGCTACATCTGTAGATTTGTTTTCTTATGATGTGGAAAAGAAAACCTGGGCTAATAGTAATAGCTCATATTAAGGCCGTTATGAATGGAAACTCAATATGCATCGGAAACAGTTACACTGCAAAGTACTGAAAAATATCTCTAAATGTTCCAGAATATCCACTTACATTTGTTAGTATTAAGACCACATTTTTGGCTATTTTTTTTTATTTGAAGCTTCAGTGTCATTGTTCAGAAAAATACACCTGCTCATACAGATACTGTTTCCCACTGTATTGTCTTCTATGCCCCTTTTTGCACTCAGTGGTGAAGGCCAGAAGCTAACCATATTTTGTTATCTGTCCAGTTCCTTATACCTCCATTTAAAAAAGTTAATTCAAATTACTATTGTACTTTTGAGTGTGCACAAGGTTTTGTTTCAAAGACTCTAATTTTTTTAATGTTTTTTGTTATTTAAAAAGACACTCAAGTTTTAATAAATGGAACTCCCTTTGACATAGTGTTCCAATTTTATTGCTGCAATTTCATTAGTTATGTCCACATCCAAAACTTTACTGTTCTACAATGCACAGCTCAAAAGAGCAGGGAAGTTACAACTTGGCATGCGTAGGGAGATTTCCCTCACTCTTCACTCTGTAGTTTTTCTAACCAAACTCTAAGCAAATTCACAGTAAGTCAGCTACAGGGAAAGTGATGATAGGCTTTTATTATACCTTTCTAGGTAGCACTCCTTCTGTCCCATTCATCAAATTTCTTAAAGGTTGTTTTTTCTTTTTTGTTATCTTCCCTCAGATATCTTCATTTTTCTGAAATAACAATTGGCCTAGGGAACAATTTTGTTTTCTCCCCTATGCTGTGATGACATGGGGGCACTCCATAAAAAATCAGAAAATAGTGGGGAATGTCCCCCAAACTCAGTACTAACAAAGAAGGTGGCAGGAAGAGAAATTAGGATTTAGGAGACTAAGTTAGTTTGTTAGTAAACATCGACATTTGTTTACTAAACCTACTGATGTGTTGTTCTTGAGATAACTGAATGATAGTAAACCCTACCAACTCTGGCTTTGCAATCTGTCAGACTATACTTTCGTGAAATTTACTCAACAATTCAGTTCTTCAGTGGTGATACCTGTTGTATAGCATCTTCCCCATCAATTCTTCTAAGACACAAAGCTATGTCACATTTGTTGGACATCATGTGGTTAATCCAGAGATGAAATCAGAGCTTATTTTCATAGTCTTTCTTTTCAGTAATTAAAAATTATTTACCTTCCTTTATGTTTCTTACTTAATATGCAACTCACGTGCTGCAAGTCAGTGTGTTTATGGTCACATGATCTGTAAATGAGTAGTTAATTATTTCTTTTGCATTTTGTTTCACCAGAGCTTTGAAATGAATCATGACTATTACCTTATTCTGATTTGGATCAATTATGTTTGGAAGATGTTTAAAATTTATTTTAGATATACATATATATTCACCATTTACAGCTTGTTTTAGGGGGGGGAAACAGGAAAAAAAGAAAAGATGAAACATGGGAAGAGGGGAACTGGAAGGGAAGGTTCTCACTTGTATTACAATGGGTTGCATAGTTACACCCATCTATTCAGAAGTTTTAAATTTTCTGTTTACTGTATTAGAAGAGTTGTGAGCAAACTGAGTTTCTTTAGTTGTTGCATACTGTCAAGGTTTTGCATGTAAATCAGAGACCCCACAATAACTCAGAGAAAGATCATAGAGCACAAGGACAGAAAGGTAACAGCATCACAGGTCTCTGCTTTGTGCAACAGAGGGCTGTATGTACTAAAGGGCTGTGAATAGAGGGGTAGCGATTTGGGGTTTTGGGAGGACTGTTGAGTGACTACATAAGGTAATTTCATGTATCATTTTTTGAAGTAATTTGAAGTCTTAGACTTCTCTCACTAGTCTTTGTCCTTTGTTTTGGAGGACTTAATATTGTAAGACTTGGTTTCATGCTAGTTTTTTCAGTATCTGTATCAAAGAATTGAAAGGGTAATTTTTTCTAGCACCTGAACCATTTCTTCTTTTCCTCTTTGAAGGTTGTTCTTGTACGGTTTTGCTCTTAGTGTGTATGTGTGCTGTGCATGCGAGACTGGATGTTTTTGACCAGCAGTGTCTGTAGATGTGCTTTGTGTAGTTTTCTCCTGTCAATCTGAGGTCTCTTTTACAGCTTCTAAATAGCCTATTTAGAAGACAGCTCTGAAACATCCCCTTACTCTGTACACTGCAATGTATAAAAACCATGTATGGTAACTCTGGTTATAAATAGGATAGTGGTACCTTGTATTCCCCTATTAATGTAGCAACTTGAAGCAGCTGGCTCTGCCCTCCATGAGGAAGGCTGTCCATGAATGCTCATTCTGTTGTTTGTTTTCTAATTAACAGTACAGACAGGATGTAGTCATGTTTTTTCCTTTGTCATGATCTTGCCTCAAGCCTTTCGGCGAGTTTCACCTACAAAAACACAGAAGTGTCACAAAGGATATGTAGGAAGATTGCTTAAGGACTCCACAACTGGCAAAAACTTGGTTTGGATTCTGAATCTCTGCTGTCCTTATTAAAGAAGGTATTATTTCCTTGCCCATTTCAGCTCTAACTTTTTAAATGAGTGGTTAAAACGTTGGGTTTTTTACTCAGAAAGGAGTCTGTGACTTACCTCTTTTGCCAAGTTACTGGTTGTCCCAGAAACTGTTTGATCCATCATGAGACCACAGCTGACCTAGAGTTTTGCATCTGCTGACTGAATGAATGAGAGGGTAGTAGTCTGGTGAAACAAGCAGCAGTATTTCCTCTGAGTAGACTGCTAACCCTTTTTCTCAGACTAATGTATTAGTTTAGAAATTGATCAGGTACTAAAAATTCTGGTGCTACAGAGGAAAGTGGGGGATCAGTATGGATGTCTATTGTCCTGCTTTCTCACAAACATCCTGAAGTGGAAATTTTGACAAAGCAGATGAATTCCTTTGGTTGCCAGTGCTAACTTGTAGGAAAGTAAGATCAGTTAGTCAACATCTCTCAATTTATTTCAAAGAATTTTTGGTTCTTTGCGCAGTGACTTCATGCACCTTGAGATTTCTGTAAGGAAGGAGAGGTTTTTGTGTGAAGCTGTGGTAAATGTGTCAAAACACCCACTTTGGTGTGTCTTACTGACTATGGGATGTTATAAGCTAGTGTGCAAAGATTATGCTTCTGATACCAAAACATGCTTACAATAAATGCCTCCTACAGTAATTTAATGCGTTAATATCATCTAGCAATCAGTTAAGTGTCTTATGCACAACAGAGTGAATTTTTGTTTGCCAAGACTTTTGCTCACAGTAGAATTCACTCATTTTTACTAGTTTACTGCAACTCTATTTACATTCTATGAGAGTGAAGATGTAATTGCAGCATAAAGACAGTTGCAAAATACTGTAATGCTTCTTTTCTGCATTTCTGTTTCACGTTGCAGTCAAGTATTGTGGGTTAGGTGTAACTTTTTTGTTTGTTTGTTTTTTCTATCTCTAGTCAGTTTTAGAGTTTTCTCTTGAGAACAAACACCTTGTTCTATGGACTTGGGATAGAATCATTGTGCTGGGTTAGAGCTGGCCCCTCTCCCAGTAAAGTAAATTCACTACAACTCAGAATTTTGGAAAGTCGGAGGAAAAAGTGAAATAGTATTTTTGTATATTTTAAATATAACAGTATTAGAAGAATAAGTTACTACAGAAATATAACCTTAAGGAAGATGGAGAAGGGGTCGTGACAATAAAGCAACAACCAAAACAGTGGTGGGAGAAGATAGCAGCAGGCACAGCAGAAGCAGCAAGGGGAAGATACAAGTCGTGCTTCCAGACATAAGCCTTTGATGCTTCAATGAAATTACATTAATTGTTACCATTTTATGGCCTGTCCCTGGAATGTTCACCTGTCTACTCAGAGACTCCAATACTCCCCCACTTCTAAGTTTCTCTGTTCCTATTTTTTTTTGATTGTCTGAACTAAAAATGGAGCTCAAACTGCCACAGTTATCACACTTTTTCCCCAAGTAGAATAGTTAATTCATTATGATAATTCAAACAATCCACTTTCCATAGATCTGGAACAGGTTGCTCAGGGAGATGACAGAAGCTCCATCCCTGGAGGTCTTTGAGGCCAGGATGAATGGGGCTCTGAACAACCTGATCTAGTGTGAGGTGTCCCTGCCCAGGGCAGGAGGATTGAAACTGGATGATCCTTGAGGTCCCTTCCAGCCCTGACAATTCTGTGGTTTGGCGATAACTTGAACAAGAAAGTTATCACACATTTTGAGTTTAAACAACCAACTGACACCCCCGCCCCCACTTTTATCTTTCTCTGTAGGACGTATGGGGCAGTGGGAGCTACAAGTTAGGAAACTGTTTACTTTGCTTTTCAAGGTACCTAGAAAAGTCAGTTTTGCAGAAAGATGTAGATGTGTGGTTTAAAGAAAACCTAGTTTCCTCAGGAAATGGTCTATGGCTGTGCTATCTCTGTCTTGCCAGTAACTTTTCAACCCATTGCCCAATTTAGTTTTTGAAAAGATATAAAAATTATCAAAGCAAATAAAGTGTATTTTTATGTAATTGTGTTTGGGTGGAGGTGTGAGACCTGATTTAATACCACAGTTGAGAGGAAGGCTGCCAGAATGTAGCCATTTTATCTTCTTCTGAGGAGCCTACCAGTAGGTGAGCTCCTCTATGCTAACCACAGCCTTTGCATGGCAAATGTGTAAGAGAGGCCATGAGAGACAAAGTGTGCTGAGATACAGGATGAACCACAGGGCCTGCTCCACAGGAAACCAATCTTCATCGGCTCTGCCCCTTGTAGAGTCTTTTGGGGTAAATGTGTGGGAGCTAAGAGGTGGTGTCTGCTTGCAGCAAGAAAGATGATGCTTCTGCTGATACCATGTGTACATGGTGCTGTACCTTTGTTCAGTACATGATCGGTTAAGTCATGTGGTGTAAACAGGACGTGGCTGCTGCTTTACTTAGGAGTGACAAATCGGTTCCTTATCATTACTCTTTACCCTTAACAAAGCCTGAGCATCAGACTGGCTAGGCTTAGCTATCTGTGTTCTTCATTATTGTGCCACCATTTCCAATCAATTGACTCATGATGTTACTGCACACCTATTCTTTCTCAGTTTGAAGTTGTCAGGGTTGGAGATCTGCTTATAGGGCTATTAGACAAATAACACTGTCAACAAATCTTGCAGCATCATTAAAATGTTAATGTGTTTAATGCCAAAGATGCTCCTATAGGGCTATTAGACCCTAGTCAGCAACTGAGCACCATACAGCTGCTTGCTCATTTGTCCTCCCCACCCACAGTGGGATGGGGAAGAGCATCAGAAAAGAAAAAGTAAAACTCAGGTGTTGTTAAATAATTAGAATAAAATGTAGTAACTGGAATGGAAAAGAAGATAGTAAAGTTATAAACCCCAAGAAACACAAGAGAGCAATTGCTCACCACCCACTGACTACTGCTCAGCCAGTCCCTGAGCAGTGATTCACTTCATTCCAACCAACTCTCCCCAGTTTATATATTAAGCATGATGTTCTGTGCTGTGGAATATCCCTTTGGCTAGTTCATGTCACCTGTCCTGGCTGTACTCTCTTCTAGCTTCCTATGCATCTTTTTCTGGCACAGCATGGGAAATTGAAATGCCCTTGACTGAAGATAATCACGACTTACACAGATGTTTTAATTGCTGCTATCAGCAACATTATTGTCATATTAACTTCAAATCACAGCACTGTTCCAGCTAGAAGGCTGAAAATTATCTCTATCCCAACCAAAACCAGGACAGGAGAGCATTGGACGAAACCAACTCTTTTCATGTCAATTTTTCATGGAATGGCTTTTTTGATGCATTTAGAAATGAAAGGTGCTGTACCAAAAGCAAGATGTAATTTTATTAATCAGGAGATGCAGTGTAAAGGAATGAAAAATATCCAACACTTTGGCTAAGTAAACCTGTTTTACATACTCAAAAGAAATAGGACCTTTATGTACCTATCAGCCTGGCTACTAACAGTAGTTGTGATATCACTGACCGTAAAGGAAACAGTAAATAACTTTGCTTCATCATTGATCAAACTAACATCTGTTTAATTTCTCTTCTTGTGGTTTATGACTCTCTTCAGCTGCTGTAGTTAATAGGAATATTGTCCTTGTGTTTTAATGCTTTCTGCATTCAAGTCGAAAAAGTCTGCTTACTTGCTTTTGTAATTAGCTTTTCAGTTTTTGTCACAAAATACTGTGTGTCTGTTTCAAAAGCCTAATATATCTCTTTGAAATGCAAATACATTTTGCTGTCAGCAGGAGTAGGAGCAAAGGTAAGCATAACTTACTTTGAAGGAATGGCATTAAAAAGAGTTTCAGAGGAAAAATCATAGTGCTGAATATCTTGAAAAAACTTGAAACCTGATAAAAATACAAAATGAAACTGTGCAATTCTGCAACTAAAGCTAGTAGTTTTGGCATGTTTGAGTGAATCTTCTGCCATATATTATAAAGTTGTTGCAAATCATGGAATATTTTATGGAGAAAGAAAGCATACTGTACTATCTTATGTGTGATAAGAATGTCATATGTCAATATATGCAAGGGCAAATAGCCACAAAATGTTTATTTCTTGGAAAGCAAATAATCTCTGGCAAACACGTTAAAGATTTTTCTGTTATAAGTTACTGGATATTCTGTATGGTTTCAGAAATAACTGTGGAAAGACTTTGGAGTTGCTTATACAGCTAAAATTTATGTGGTTAGAGTATTTATAATTGAAGAGACTAGAAAATGCAACTTGTTAATGGCAGAAGAGGAGACAAATGAACGTTTTCTTCCCTAAGTTGTTTTTTTTTTTTTAATGGAGATTTAATGACACAATAGTTTCAACAGGTTTTATTTCATTGCATTCAGAGGTTTCTATAGTAATTACTATGGCAACACTGATACAGAAAATGTTTCCACAGGAACTCAGCTGTGAATAGTAGCTAACAGCTGAAAATATTTTTCTTCTGTATCTCAGATTAAATATCCCTTTCGAAATGATGGAAGCAGTGAATGTGTGGGGTTTTTTTTTGTTTCCTTAATAGGAAGTTATTCTACTATATAAAAATCCAGATATTATGAAGGGAGTGTTTGGTTTCAGACTATATGCAACCACTGAACATACTGCTGCAATATCATCCCTCAGACCAATGAAGAGTATTCAAAACTTCAGATGTAAAATTTTGTGCAGACTTCAAATTTAAATATTGCGAAGAAATTATCAGTGCATAATGTCATGCAAAATATTCTGTTCAGAAATTATAACTTCACTTTTATTAACAGCTCTACTTGCTATGTAAGTGGGTTTACATAATTCTTGAAGATAAAACTATCTTCATAGCCTTCTGACCTCACTGTCAGATGAAGATCAACATCACAAATGTCACATGGTAGAAGAGTCAATGTTTGTTGACTTCAATGTCTATTTATAAATTGCTTTCAAACACTCTTCTGATTTTTGTAGAAATAAATTAGTGTTTGTATTAAACAGAACATCCTGATGTCAGAAGATGCAGTGCTTCTTGAAACTGTTTGTTTTTCAAGCTAGTTCTTCTTGTACATGTAAACTGGCCTCTGTGCGTACAGTTGCCTTATTTGTATTTATTTCACTTTCATTCAGAACAAAAGGGAAACCAATCTGGTGTTTATGATATGAACAAACTTTCAAACTTGAAAGCATCTTAGGGCTTCATTTGCAGCTTTACTGTCATGGTGTAAGACAGTCTTGTAGGGCTCAGGGCACCTATGGCCACAGTGAAAAATCCTAATGAGTTATATCAAACAAAGGAAACTGAAGTAATCAGTATTAAAATTCTATGTTAATAATAATATAATAATGCTGATTCTTTGCAGAATCTACAAAGAATATATTACAATTAAATGACAGAATTTTAAAGATTGCTCTGTTAAATGAGGAGAACAGTTTTCTAAGTATAGAGGACTGACAGATACTGTTACAGGTTTTTTTTTTTGCAACTTAATAGGAATTGCTGTGCAGGTAGAAACGAAGATGAACTGGAGATGAAATTACTGTTTTATTTTGACTCCTGCAGCATACAATCCGCTGCTAATGTGAATTAAACTTTTACAAGTGAAAGTGCATTTGTAAATCTAACTGTTGTGGAGTTTGACTTTATGAATTGTATCCATATATCACTTATAGAATCATAGAATGGTAAGGTTGGAAGGGACCTCAAGGATCATCTAGTTCCAACCCCCTGCCATAGGCAGGGACACCTCCCACTAGTACAGGTTACTCAAGGCCTCATCCAATCTGGCCTTGAACACATCCAGGGAGGGAGCATCCACAACCTCCCTGGGCAACCTGTTCCAGTGCCTCACCACCCTTACTGTAAAGAACTTCCTCCTAACATCTAGTCTAAATCTCCCCTCTGCCANCATGTCCTTCCTGTGCTGAGGGTTCCAGAACTGCACACAGTACTCCAGGTGGGGTCTGACGAGAGCAGAGTAAAGGGGCAGAATCCCCTCCCTTGCTCTGCTGGCCACGCTTCTCTTGATGCAGCCTAGGACTCGGTTGGCTGTCTGGGCTGCATGTGCACACTGCAGACTCATGTTGAGCTTTTCATCAACCCAGACTCCAAGGTCCTTTTCCTCAGGGCTGCTCTCCAGCCATTCACCACCCAGCCTGTATTTGTGCTTGGGATTGTGCCTACCCAGGTGCAGGACCTTACACTTGGCCTTACTGAATTTCATCAGGTTGGCCTGGGCCCACCTCTCCAGCCTGTCCAGGTCCCTCTGGATGGCATCCCTGCCCTCTAGCAAGTCGACTGTGCCACACAGCTTGGTGTCATCTGCAAACTTGCTGAGGGTGCACTTCTAATTTAAACTTTGATTCAGGGCCTCTTGTAGTTCACTTCACTACATAGAGCATAAATGAGTTAAAAAGTTAAACATACAGGCAGCCTGTTGGAGAAAACTGTACTGGGTACTTGACTACTAAAAAATGTTTGCTTATCTACAAATGTTTCAGCTGTGAGTATCTTAAGTATTTTGTTCAGTATAGTTGTGTTTATTATGCCTATTGATCTTAGTAATCTAACAAACTGGAAGTGTTCTTGTCCAGGTTTCATATTTCCCTGGCAGGACAAGAGGTGTTTTGTTGGGTGCATGTCTTTTAAAAAAAAACGTCCAAAGGTAAAGAAAGAAATAAAAGAATCCTGAGTCACCGTACTTGAAATTTCCCAATAAAAATATCTAGAAATATGGAAAGATGGTTTGCAACAAGCCGAAGCTTTCCCTTCAGACTTGATTTGAATATTGAAACTCATTCCTACGAATAGTTTTGTAATTGAAAAGTTGATTAATTCCTGACTTCTTTCACTTCTTAATGCTTCATTCTTTGTGTAACTGACAGTGTTTAAACTATGGTAGAAGTTTCAATACCCATGTTTCAGTTATGCCACAGTAAAATGTTTGTGTCTTTGACAGAGTCCCTAACCTTTGGTTAGATTTTTATATCAAGGTTACTGAACTATATTTGAAAAAGTAACTAGATTGAGTTTGCCGGGACAGCCTGCAATCCTTCAGATATGGCAGAGGGCAGAACTAGTGTAGATGTGAAATTAGGTGGTATAATTTGACTTCTTCGAGGAGGTGGGAACTGCACACTGAAGCTAAGTCATTGGTGTTGCATATGCTTGGAGAAGTGTAGTTTATTAATTCTACTGGTGAACAGGTCTGTTACAATCTCAAGATGTTCTGGTCTGTGTGCATTGAAATGACAGGAACTCTTCTTGTCACTTAGCATAAAACACTTCATGTGTGAATAATCTGTCTCAGTGAAATAGTATTGTGAAAATTCCAATCCTCTGTAGCTGATCACATTTAGTAAAAAGAACTTTCTGTCCTTGACAGACAGGTTTAGTGTCATATCCTTGAGAACAAAGTGTGAATAGTATCATACAGCACTAGTTAAGAGGTGTGCAGTTTTTCATTTTTTAATACAAAGAAGTGTCTAATCAGTTACAGGACTTATAAAATGATCTTATTTAACATTTTTGTTGCAAACCTACCTTTTTGGCATTTTCAGGTGAAATAACAAGCTACAATGCAGAAAAAGATAAAGTTGCAAATAAAGAGGTAAGGAAATAGCAGGACAGGAGTTTTAATATCTTGGATCGGATTGACTTTGCCCCAAATGTTACTTCTTTTGAATAGCATTGCTCTTTTTATTCACTCATGATCTTTCTAAATCCCTGTTAGTGAACCATGGCTTCACAGGAATTCATGTTTACCTTAAGAAAGAGAACCAGATGATATGAATCCAAACAAAGTATTCTCAGAAAACACCCATTTCCTTTATCAAGAACATGATGTGATGGTACTTGAATGGTCATTTTGAGGCTGTTAAGTAGCTTATAGGCTGGTAGTATAAGCTAACTGAAAATAGAATAGAAT
>VWZE01006500.1:434366-460853 GCA_013396675.1 Eubucco bourcierii | reverse complement strand
GGGGGGGCAGGGAACTCCCAAACCATCACAAAGACCCAGTGGATTCTCTTCTTCTGGCAGCAGTTTCTGTTGGTGCAGAGCATGTGTTGCAGAAGGGCCATCATGGTACAGCACATGCATGACACTTGTGTGAGCAGTAAGAGTCAACAGGGAGTTCAGACACAAATATGTTCTCTGAATGATGTTGCTTTCAGTATCAAGGGCATATTTGGAATGGCCAGCAGGTCAAGAGAGGGGATTCTGCCTCTCTGCCCCTGTGAGACCCCTCCTCTAATACTCTGTCCTGTTCTGGTGTCCCCAGCATAAGGAGGACACAGAGCTGATGGAGTGAGTTCAGAGGAGGGCCACAAAGATGATTCAAGAGCTGGAGTACCTCTGCTATGAGGATAGGCTGAGGCAGCTGGGGGTGTTCAGTCTACAGAGGAGAAGTCTCTGGGGAGACCTTCTAACTGCCTTCCCATAGCTGAAAAGATCCCACAGGAAGGCTGCAGAGGCACTTCTCGTAAGGGTGTCTAGCGATAGGACAAGTAGAAATGGTTTTAAGCTGAGGCAGAGTAGGTTCCAACTGGATCTTAGGAAGAAGTTCTCCAGTGTGAGGGTGGTGAGACTCTGGAATAGGCTGCCATGGGATGTTGTGGGTGCCTCCTCCCTGGGAGTGTTCAAGGCCAGGTTGGATGAAGCCTTGAGCTGCTGAGTCTAGTTGAGAGGCATCCCTGCCCATGGTGGGGAGGTTGGAGTAGGTGATCTCTAAGGTCCCTTCTCAACTTCAGTGTGCCTTGCAGACCAGCAGCAGCCCATGGGCTGTCCCTTGACAATCCCTCACAGTCAGCAGGTTGTGCTCTGGCCACTGACTTAGAATTGTAGAATGGTTTAGGTTCGAAGGGAACTCAAAGATCATCTAGTTCCAGCCCCCTGCCATAGGCAGGGACACCTCCTACTAGAATAGGTCCCACTAGAACAGACTTCTCTTCTACTGGATGGTTATCAACTGAGTGCATCCCACTTGTGTTTCTTTCTTTATTGTTGAGGTTGCTCATACCTCTCCTGTAGTAAAACCCTCCTGAGTGTTAGTCTAAGGGGTTTGAGGAGCAAGGGCTGGCTCTGCTCGCTGCTGGGGGACAGGCTAGCACAACTGGGTTCAACAGTTGGGTTTGGTGGTTAGCTGGCAGTATAAGTCTTTGGCATCAATAACAGTTAGTAGCCTCAGCCCTAAAATGCTGATTATCCAATTATAAAAACCAGTCCTCAACTAGCTGAATGGTGAGTCCCTGTTAGGCTCCCTCTCAGGAGAGGAGTTAGCATTTATTGTGCAGACTTCTTGTTGTCCCCTGTGTTATCCACGTTTGGCTTCCTCCAAGGAGCTTATCTCATCTTGGATTGATGATGAATTATTATGAACTTACTTTGGACATCTTTAGACTTTTGGCTCAGGGTCCTAAAAATTTCTTGGGTGCCAGATTGTTGACTTCAGTCTTAATTAATGATCACTTGTTATCAGCTCAGTGCAAATGTTTGGTTTCTAACTTCTGGTTGTGTAGTCTAAACATTTCCAGAGTCCAGATAGAGGGCTTGAACTTAAAATGTTATGATTTTGATATTGACTCAATGCCTTCCTGGCTGACTGGGAAGATTTTACTCTTCCATCACTTTGATTAATAGACCTATTACAAATGCCACATTTTAGAGTACCAAGGAGTGAAGCAGCTAAACACCATGCAGATCAACCTTGTTAAGAGTTAATCTTACATTCCTCTGAGATGGTTTGGAGTTTTGTGTGGTTTTGGGGTCTTTTTTTCTGTTTGCTCAGAAGCTGCATTGAATATCCCTTAGGTATTAAAAATGTGCTTTGGGAAATCACAGCAAAAATAGGAATGGTCAGGTTCATTTTGATTAAGTCAGCTCATTCTGTCATATTGGCTTGTAATCAAAGTTATGTCCATGTTCTGCAGCCTTGCTGACTAACCAGACTTTACCAATTGCTTCCTAAACCAGAATTTGGGTAACTTCTGGTTACAGAAGCCAGGTTTGAAACTGGAGGCACTTTTCCCCTTTACTCTGCTCTAGTCAGACCCCATCTGGAGTACTGTGCACAGTTCTGGAGGTCCCAGCACAGGAAGGACATGGAAGTGTTGGGAGTGGTGAGGAGGCCAGGAAGATGCTCAGAGGGCTGCAGCAGCTCTGCTGTGAGGACAGGCTGAGAGAGTTGGGACTCTGCAGCCTGGAGAAGAGAAGGCTTCGAGGGGACCTGATAGTAGCCTTCCAGGATCTGAAGGGGGCCTACAGGAAGGCTATGGAGGGACTATTGACAAGGTCTAGCAATGACAGGACGAGGGGCAATGGGTTTAAACCGGCAGAGGGGAGATTGAAACTGGATGTTAGGAGGAAGTTGTTTGCAGTGAGGGTGGTGAGACACTGGCACAGGTTGCCCAGGGAGGTTGTGGCTGCTCCCTCCCTGGAGGTGTTCAAGGCCAGATTGAGTGACCTGTTCTAGTGGGAGGTGTCCCTGCCTATGGCAGGGGGTTGGAACTGGATGAGCTTTGAGGTCCTTTCCAACCTTACCATTCTATGATTCGTATTCCCAATTTCATTGTACCACCCAGGGCATCTTTATGAGGTTGGAGAAGCTGCACTGAGAGACTAAAACAATTCTCACTGTGGAAAATCATAAAGAAAAAAAAAAATCTTTTTTTTTTGGTACTTGGTCATCTGAGATTCTGAAAACACTCATGGGATGTATTGTCTGTTCTGGGATGGAATTCTTCTTTGTCTCACACAATAAAATGGAATTAACATCAAGTATATTCAAAGAACGCTGTAGAGTGTTCCCATCTCTTTGGGGTGAAAGATTAGGCATGGTCAGGGTTTTCTTGTGAAGTTTTCTTCATCTTTCTCTCTAAAGTACCATCATAACAGGTAAACCACTTACCAGCTGGCCCAAAAATAAAGCACTGCACTTTAAACCATTGAAAGTGTGAGGAGCAAATACATCTACTCAGCTGCTTGAGCAACTGTGTGGAGACAGCACAAACACAAAAAGGGCCTTGTAGACATCCTGAGACTTATTTGTACCTAATTCAGTTAAACAAAATAGGAGTATCCCTGTGGTTGAACTTACATGTCCCATTTTCCACAGAGATCTCTGTGTCACCAGTTCTGATGACAGAGATCTCTGTGAGAAATGTTTAAGTGCTTCCTTCACAGAGTCACAGAATTATCAGGGTTGGAAGGCACCTCAAGAATCATCTATTTCCAACCCCCATGCCACAGGCAGGGACACTTTCCACTAGATCAGGTATCACAGTATCACAGTATCACCAAGGTTGGAAGAGACCTCAAAGATCATCAAGTCCAACCCATTACCACAGACCTCAAGACCAGACCATGGCACCAAGTGCCACCTCCAAACCCGCCTTGAACACCTCCAGGGACGCTGACTCCACCACCTCCCTGGGCAGCCCATTCCAGCAGCCAATGACTCTCTCAGGCAAGAACTTTCTCCTCACCTCCAGCCTAAACTTCCCCTGGCACAGCTTGAGACTGTGTCCTCTTGTTCTGGTGCTGCTTGCCTGAGAGAAGAAAGCAACCTCCTCCTGGCTACAACCACCCTTCAGGTAGCTGTAGACAGCAAGAAGGTCTCCCCTGAGCCTCCTCTTCTCCAGGCTAACCAATCCCAGCTCCCTCAGCCTCTCTCCATAGGGCTGTGCTCCAGGCCTCTCCCCAGCCTCGTTGCCCTTCTCTGGACACACTCAAGCACCTCAATGTCCTTCTTCAATTGAGGGGCCCAGAACTGGACACAGGACTCAAGGTGTGGCCTAAGCAGTGCAGAGTCCAGGGGGAGAATGACCTCCCTGCTCCTGCTGGCCACACTATTGCTGATGCAGGTCAGGATGCCATTGGGCTTCTTGGCCACCTGGGCACACTGCTGGCTCATGTTCAGGCAGGTGTCAATCAGCACCCCCAGATCCCTTTCTGTTTGGCTGCTCTCCAGCCACTCCCACCCCAGCCTGTAGCTCTGCATGGGGTTGTTGTGGCCAAAGTGCAGCACCTGGCACTTGGATGTGTTGAGCTCCATCCCCTTGGACTCTGCCCATCTGTGCAGGCGGTCGAGGTCCTGCTGCAGAGCCCTTCTGCCCTCCAACCCAGCAACATCAGCCCCCAGCTTGGTGTCAGCTGCGAATTTGCTGGTGACTGACTCGATGCCCTCGTCCAGATCATCAATGAAGATGTTAAAGAGGATGGGGCCCAGCACTGATCCCTGGGGGACACCGCTAGTGACTGGCCTCCAGCTGTATGTGGCACCATCCAGGTAGCCCAGAGCCACAACTAGCCTGGCCTTAAAAACTTTCAGGGATGGAAGTCCTTATTCGAATGGTATCTTGTGGCCACTTCCATCCACAAGGCACCTTAATCATACAGGTAATTGAATTGTTTTATTCCACCCTCATCTGTACAGGGTTCGGCATGTGCAAAACTCAGGACTAATACCTGCTTACAAAACAAGAAGCCAGTCTTGCCATCAGCACTCCTGTTCAATTCCATGATGAGAGCCACAAAAGTGAGGAAGGGAATGGAACATCTTCCTTTTGAAGAGAGCCTGAGAGACCTGGGGCTCTGCAGCTTGGAGAGGATGAGCCCGAGAGTTGACCTCAGTCATGTTTATGACATATGCAAAGGGTGAGTGCAAGGAAGATGGAGCCAGGCTCTGCTTGGTGATGCCCAGTGACAGGACAAGGGGCAACGGGTGGCAGTTGAGGCATAGGAAACATGAGGAGGATTTTCTTCACTGTGAGGGTTACAGAACTCTGGAACAGGCTGCCCAGGGGGGTCGTGGAGTCTCCTTCTCTGGAGATACTCAAAACCCTCCTGGTCCTGTTGCTGTGTGATCTGGTATAGGTGATNCCCCTCCCAGAAATCAGAGACCCCAGGAGGGGCTCCCAACCACCCTTCCACCTTCTCCCCACCCCTGTACCTTACCCCAAGGTTTGCCTTACGTGCAAGGTGAGTTTGGAGGATCAGCCAGGGGAGTTAGAAGCAGAGTGGTTAGTGAGGTTGCTCAGCAGAGAAGCCAGCAGACATACCCCAGCTGGAGAGACCAAGACACTCTCTCTCTGATCTATATTTGTGTTCTTGTTCTTATCCATCTCAGCAAGCCTACAAGTGAAGTAGACATCACCACTGTTTTCTTTACACAGCCTATAATCTATTTGTTTTCATTAAAATATTCCAATTAGCCTCAAACCAGCACAGTGATCCTACTCCAGCAGGGGGGTTGGACTGGATGAGCTTTTGAGGTCCTTTCCAGCCCCTGTGATTCTGTGAAGTAGGAGTGCTTAGGTCTCTGTGCATAGACAATTCATAAATGGAGGATTAATCTTTAGCTTGTCTGTAAGCATGTAAACACTGTAAACACAGTTGTTGTATGAGCAAATGTGTAAACGAAGTTCTGGAGAGAAAGTTAGAAATTCTGTCATAGCAAAAGGTACAAAGTTCCACCAAGGTAATTACAGACATCACATTTCCTCTGTGTGTGTTTGTTTGTGTACTGAAGAGAGCCTACGAGAAAGCCAGGAAGGGGCTTTTTACAAGGGCTTGTAGTGACAGCATGAGAGGGAATGGATTGAAGCTTGAGGAGGGCAGATTTGAATGGGATGTTAGACTTGGGGCTCTTCAGCTTGGAGAAGAGAAGGCTTTGGGGAGACTTTATAACATCCTTCCAGTATCTGAAGGGGGCCTACAGGAAGGCTGGGGAGGGACTATTGACAAGGTCTTGCAATGACAGGACAAGGGGCAATGGGTTTGAACTGGCAGAGGGGAGATTTAGACTGGATGTTAGGAGGAAGTTGTTTGCAGTGAGGGTGGTGAGACACTGGCACAGGTTGCCCAGGGAGGTTGTGGCTGCTCCCTCCCTGGAGGTGTTCAAGGGCAGGTTGGATGAGGCTACTGGAAGGTGTCCCTGCCCATGCCAGGGAAGTAGGTACTAGATGGTCTTCAAGGTCCCTTCCAACCCAAACTGTTCTATGAATCTATGAATTGGTTAGCTGAAGAGGTAAGATGCACACTGATAGATTTAGAAGGAAGCGTCTCATAAATTATCATACTTAGCTGCTTTTATTTATTTATTTATATATTCAGATGTTGGTTTGAATATCATAGAGCTGAAGAGGTCTCCTTTGAGAGAACTTCAGAGTTATAGTATCATACAATGGTAAGGTTGGAAGGGACCTCGAAGATCATCTAGTTCCAACCCCCTGCCGTAGGCAGGGACACATTATGATGATCTTGTTCACATAATCCATCCTGAAGCAGCAGATAAATTTTAATGGATATTAGATTATTTTTTTCTCCCAGGTAGGTGCCCCAGTATTGTAATCTTGCCCCTGGGGGTAGTTAGCAAATAGGCTTTGGTGCTGAAGTCTGAATATTTTCTAAATCTCATTGACTATCTCAGCAATATAAATGAAATGTTAGATGATATCTGTGCAGGTTTTCCTACAAAGAGCTTTTGTTGTCCTGTTGGGGCATCTGTGGAATGGAACAAGTTGTCTGCAGTCTAAGTGATTAACAGACTTTCTCTTATTTCACTTCACTTCTTCCTCACTATTCAATATCCATTTCTTAGAATTATGGAATCATTCTGGTTGGAAAAGACCTTTAAGATCATCAAGCCCAACCATTATCTAACTCTACCAAGTCTGGTGCTAAATCATGTCCTCCAGTGCCGTATCTCTGCATCTTTCAAATACCACCTAGGATGGGGATTCAGCCACCTTCCTGAGGAGCCTATTACAGCATTTGAGAATCCTTTCAGCCAAGAAATTTCTTCTAATATCCAACCTGAACACCTTCCTGGTGCATTTTGAGGCCATTCCTTCTTGTCCTATCACTTGTTCCTTGGGAGAAGAGGCCATTCTATGATTCTATGAACACCAAGCAACCTCCTTTCAGTCAGCTGTAGAAAACAAAGAGGTCTCCCCTCAGCCTCCTTTTCTTCAGACTAAATAATCATAGAATCAACCAGGTTGGAAGAGACCTCCAAGCTCATCCAGCCCAACCTATCACCCAGCCCTAGCCAATCAACCAGACCATGGCACTAAGTGCCCCAGCCAGGCTTTGCTTGAACACCTTCAGGGACGGCGACTCCACCACCTCCCTGGGTAGCTCAATCCAATGCAAATCACTCTCTCTGTCAAGAACTTCCTCCTAACATCCAGCCTAGCTCCCCTGGCATAGCTTGTTCTGTTGCTGATTGCCTGGGAGAAGAGATCGACCCCCACCTGGCTACAACCTCTTTTCAGGTAGTTGCAGACAGCAATGAGGTCAACTCTGAGCCTCCTCTTCTCCAGGCTGCACAATCCCAGTTCCTTCAGCCACTCCTCACAAGACCTATTCTCCAGATCCATCCTCCAGACCCTTCACCAACTTCCTTGCCCAATTTTGGACTTCAAAGACATTCTCTGATAAACTCTAGCATTTTTACTACTGTGAATTCAGTTTTACACCAATAACATCACAAAATGAATCATCATTTGCCAAAGATGAGCAGCTCCAACCACATGTGCCTCCAGCCCAGCCCTGCTGACACTTCTGCCTCTTCCTCTGAGCCCCAGGGCACCTGGCCAGGTGTCCACAGTGTGTTCAGGACACTGCTACTAGACAAATGATGCCTGCTAAGGTGCAAGCAAACCGTGACCTGTCCAGGAGGATTCAAACTCCTTTGCCCAGCCATACAGTGTATGTAAAGGTCACTGAGACCTCTCTTTATTCAGCCATCCCATCTCATCCTCACTCCAACAAGAGAGCTACCCCCAAATGGGCCTTTTCTTTGCAAAGCCCCTGGAGTCACAGAATGATAAGGGTTGGAAGGAACTTCTGGAGATCATCTAGTCCAACCTCCCTGCCAGAGTTCTCCTTTTGTGGAAGAAAGCACTTCAGTGGACACAGGCTGGTTGATCAAGCTTGGCTGCTTTCAGAAGGAGCTTCTTGTCAACATGTGCTCTTCTAAGGTCATTCTGAGTTTTCTGGGGAAGACTCCTTCATTAACATTATTCTCAGCCTAACTATGTCATATCTGTCTGGAAGACTCACAGAAACTGAGGGAGACATCTGAGTCATTTGCCTCATTGAGCACAGACAGAGCTGATGTGATTACAGGGAAGTATCTCACTGCTTTCCAGGGCGTATGGTTCCCTCTGAACTTCAGACAAATTCATAGCTCCTCTTAGACAAACAGCTGTGGACAAGATAGCTACTTTCTAGCTAGATACAGACCAAAAAAAAAAGAAAGAAAAATACTAAAAAAAAATATTTGCTGCTATCCATCATCTGCTTGTCATCTCAAGAGTGGTCTGCTGCAACTGTTCTCCTTGGGGCAACCATGGGAAATATTATTTAAATCTTCCAGGACTTGATAACAGAAAAAAAAGTATCATGACACAACTTAGTGCTGGATGCCAACAATTTTAGCCTTGAAGTCTACTTGAGATTTTTTTTTTTTGTAGAAGCAGGAAGGATCATTCATTTATTTTCTGTATCTCTCTCTCCTTCTCCTCTTTTTGAGTCCCAGGTCCTGAGACACACTCATCCCATCATTCTTTGGAGACTTTCAAGCCCTGCCTGGATGTGCTCCTATGTGACCTGAGCTTGATTCTATGGTCCTGCTCTGGCAGGGGGGTTGGACTCAATGATCTATGGAGGTACCTTCCAACCCCTAACATCCTGTGATTCCACTTCTCAGCAGAGAGCTCTAGCAGAGGAAGTGGAGTCTCCAAGACTTTTCATAGAGTCATAGAATCATAGAAGGGTAAGGTTGGAAGAGATCTCAAAGATCGTTTGGTTCCAACACCCTACCACAGGCAGGGACACCTCCCACTAGAACAGGTCACTCAGGACTTCATCCAATCTGGCCTTGAACACCTCCAGGGAGGAAGCAGCCACAACCTCCCTGGGCAACCTGTGCCAGTGTCTCACCACCCTCACTGCAAACAACTTCCTCCTAACATCCAGTCTAAATCTCCCCTCTGCCAGTTCAAACCCAATGCCCCTTATCCTGTCATTGCAATACCTTGTCAATAGTCCCTCCACAGCCTTCCTGTAGGCCCCTTTCAGATACTGGAAGGCTACTCTAAGGTCTCCTGGAAGCCTTCTCTTCTCCAGGCTGCAGAGCCCCAACTCTCTTCAACCTGTCTTTATAGCAGAGCTACTGCATCCCTCTGAGCATCGTCATGGCCTCCTCTGGACCCACTCCAACACTTCCATGTCCTTCCTGTGCTGGGGGGCTCCAGAACTTCACACAGGACTCCAGATGGGGTCTGACAAGAGCAGACCTCCCTACTTCCTACACTCAACAAGCCCCTGAGGACCTACATTCCATTGCCCCTCTAAACACATGTTCATCGCAACTCTGCTCTGCTTCAGCACTTTGCTGGGCCATGAGAGAAGAGAGATCCTGACCAGGGGAAGCAGAGTGCTCTAGGTATTATCTCTCTGTTGCTAGAGCATCATCCCTGCATGAGAAAAGCAGAAATGCAGCACAGCTGGGCAATGTGGTGCAAGGCAAACTACTGGTCCAGAATGGTGAATGCCACTGTTCCATGGGATTTTGGTATCAAGTAGTTTCATGTCCACTTGGAATCACAGAGCTCCCAGAGCATCTGTGCCCTGATCATCACTAACTGCATCGTGCTGGAGTGAGTGCAGAGGAGGGCAAGGAAGCTGGGGAAGGGCCTGGAGAATAAATTTTATGAGGAGCAACTGAGGGAGCTGGGGATGGTTAGTTTGAAAAAGAGGAGTCTGAGGGCAGACCTCATGGCTGTCTACAGCTGCCTGAAAGACCTTGTGGAGAGGTTGGTGCTGGTCTCTTCTCACAGGTCATCAGTGATAGAACAAGAGGGAATGGCCTCAAGCTGCCACTGGGTAGATTTAGCCAGGACATTAGGAAAACTTTTTTTCCCAGCAAGAGTGGTCAGGCATTGGCATGGGCTGCCCAGGGAGGTGGTGGAACTGCCAACCCTGGATGTGTTTAAAGGTCATTTGGATGTGGCGCTTGGGGATATAATTTAGGGTGAACCTTGCAGAGTAGGGATATTGGTTGGACTTGGTGATCCTGAGAGGCTTTTCCAACCTGAATGTTTCTGTGATTCTGTAAAGGTGCTCAGAGGTATGGTTAGTGATGATGGGTTGGGCTGGGAAGAAGGCTCCAGAGGCCTCCAGCAGCACCACAGCTTGCTTGAGTCAACAGGAAGCATCCCACAGACTTGAGCAGCCTTCACATCAACCCCCTGAGTAAATATGGCTTGGGAAGATGCTGTCCCCTGAGTGATAACAGGATGAGGGGCTGTCCTCTGCACAAGCCTCTGGGGACAACCAGGGAGATCTGAGGAGTGAGCAGGCTAATTTATTTTGTTCCATTTTTGTCATTTACTTGTGTTTATGTGGGCAGCATAACAACTGCTACCTTTTGCTGTCCTCTTTCCAGCTTTTACTAACTAACACGAATTTTATTTTTTTTTTTCTCTATGTGAAAGTAACTGCATTAACCTTTACTTTAAAACCCAGCTCGGTTTCAAAATGAAAATCTCATATACATTACCAAATTAACTCCAAAATACTCCTCAGGCAGTTCAGTATTTACTTATGTTTATTTTGGGGGTTTTAATTACGTTTAGCTCCAGGCACGCTTTTGGATTTGTAGGTGTTTGGATAACTTCATTTGAAACAGCAAAAGAGACCAGACCAGATAAGAGAAACTCAGGTCAAATTATTCTGGTTGTGACATATGTGATCCATAATGCTGTGTAATTAGATATTAAAGTGGTTGCTGTGCAGCAGGATGTTTTATGAGCAGGGGACAAATGTTTTTTAAATGTACCACTGGAAAGCAGACAGATGGTAACCTATATCCCCAAGGAGGATAGCTGAATTCCACCAAGTTCTTAATAGGAATTTGAACTGTAGTGAAGGGGAAAGGAGGGAATTTGTGATCGTGGCTTAGCTCTCCATTAGTCAATGTTTGGCTGAATGTGCAAAGCATGCTTATATGGTGCTGAGTCTGGAGACAGGGAATGTTTTCTGGGGGGGTTTATTCTTTCTTGAGCAGCAGCAGAGCAGATGGTGACAAAGCAGATCTAGCCATAAATCATGGAGACAGGATACTTGAAGCAAGCAAGATGATCTAGAGGAACAAGCTAGAAACCGGAGGTGTGTGGGGGTAGAAATGATTATACAAATGCAGAGTATCTTCCTGCTAATGTTAGTAATACTGGGGGCAGCACTTAGAGGCTCAGCATTTTCATGTTGTTTGGCTGTTAAAACCTCTATTTAATCATAGAATCATAGAATGGTAAGGTTGGAAGGGACTTCAAAGATTATCTAGTTCCAATCCCCCTGCCATAGGCAGGGACACCTCCCACTAGTACAGGGCACTCAAGGCCTCGTTTCTTACATTTTTAAGTAACAGCCTTTGGGAGCAAAAGTTTTTGGGGTACATAGGGAGGGGGGAATCAGCTATGGTCTGAAATTTCTGCTTATTGCACAGTTACAAAGTGCCTGGCAATTTAACAGCAACACACCTCTAGGGACTCGTTAGTTTTGGGGCTCCATAGGATTCACCTTTGACACCACAATGGGCTTCAGCATTACCAGGTGCACAAAATAGTGTTGGGAAAGACACCTACAATTGCTCTGTGTAGAGAATAAAGGAAGAAAGCAACTCCAGAAAGCAACATCCCAGGAACCATACATAAAGGAAAAAACAGCAATCCCTGAAGCTGCAATCCCAGGAGGTATAAAGGAAGAAACAGAAATCCCAGGAAGCAGCAATCCCGTGGACCAGTTTTAGCATGCTAAGCAGTTGGATGGTGGTGGTTCCTCTGCTCCCTACCTGGAAGGCAGTTGTGGAGAGGTCGGTGCTGGTCTCTTCTCACAGGTCATTAGTGATAGAACAAGAAGGAATGGCCTCAAGCTGCCACTGGGTAGGTTTAGACTGGATATTAGGAAGAATGTTTTCCCAGCAAGAGTGATCAGGCACTGGAATGGGCTGCCCAAGGAGGGGGTGGAGTCACCAACCCTGGATGTGTTTAAAAGTCGTTTGGATGTGGTGCTTGGGGATATGGTTTAGGGTGAGCCTTGTAGAGTAGGGATATTGGTTGGACTTGGTGATCCTGAGGGGCTTTTCCAACCTGTTTCTGTGATTCTGTGATATCCCTATCCCAACCAGAAGCTGCTGCTTTGTCACCCTGGGAATGGTGTTTCCTCAGAGTTCCCTGCTGCTGGATCTGCTGTCACCCCAGCACCTGCATCAGTGTGGCAGTCCTTCTCTCTCAGATCTGTAGTCCTGCTTAATATTTTAGCTGGAGATTCTGTAGCTACATTAACCAGACTGGAGGCTGTTTTACTGAGTGTGGTGCATGGCCTTAGGCTAAAGCTTTGTGCTAAAGCTAGGCAAAACTTACCCTCCAAGGAACATCATATGATGCAGAGATGACATTGGTGAGGCAACACCTCAAGTACTGGGTTCAGTTTTGGGCCCCTCATTACAAGAAGGACATTGAGGTGCTGAATTGTGTTCAAAGAAGAGCAGCTAAGCTGGTGAAGGGCCTTGAGTGCAGCTCTTATAAGGAATGGCTGAGGGAACTACAGTCAATTAGCCTTCAGAAGATCAGGCTGAGGGGAGACTTTATTGCTCTCTACAACCCCCTGAAAGGAGATTGGAGTGAGCTGTGGGTCAGTCTCTTCTTACACACAACAGGACAAAAGGAAATGACCTCAAGTTTTGCCAGAGGTGTTTCAGGAAAAAAATTCTTCACAGAAGGAGTTATCAAAGATTGGAATAGTCTGCCCAGGGAGGTGGTGGAGACATTATCCCTATGGATATTTAAAAGACATTGTGGATGATTGTGGATGTGGTGCTTAGGGACATGGTTTAGTGGTAGTGGCTTAGCAGTAGTTTCAGGTTTGTGAGCTCTAGGCAAGCAGTTGGATATGATGATTTTAAAAGTCTCTTCCAACACTGGCAGTCCTATGATTCTGTGATTCTGTGGTCCTATGATTCTTCAATTCTATGATTCTGTACTTCTATGATCCTGTGATTGTGTGACCCTATGATTCTATGATCCTGCTTCTGTGATCCTGTGATCCTGTGATTGTGTGACCCTATGATTCTATGATCCTGATTCTGTGATTCTATGATCCTGTGATTCTCTGATCCTGTGATTGTGTGGTCCTATGATTCTGTGATTCTGTGATCCTGATCCTGTGATTGTGTGATCCTATGATTGTGTGATTGTATGATTCTGTGATCCTGGTCCTGTGGTTCTATGATCTTATGATTGTGTGGTCCTATGATTCTGTGATCCTGTGATTGTGTGATGCTGTGATCCTGATCCTGTGATTGTGTGATCCTATGATTGTGTGATTGTATGATTCTGTGATCCTGGTCCTGTGGTTCTATGATCCTATGATTGTGTGGTCCTATGATTCTGTGATCTTATGATTCTGTGATTCTATGATTCTGCAATTTTGTGCTCCTGATTCTGCGATTTTGTGATCCTGTGATTCTGTGATCCTATGATTCTGTGATTCTATGATTCTGCGATTTTGTGATCCTGATTCTGCGATTTTGTGATCCTGTGATTCTGTGATCCTATGATTCTGTGATGCTGTGATCCTGATCCTGTGATTCTATGATCCTGTGATTGTGTGATCCTATGATTCTGTGGTGCTGTGATCCTGATCCTGTGATTCTATGATTCTGTGATCCTGATTGTATGATTCTATGATCCTATGGTTGTGTGATTCTATGACTGTTTCTGTGATCCTGATTGCGTAGTTCTATGATCCTGTGATCCTTTGATCCTATGGTTGTGTGATTCTGTGATTTCATGACTCAATGCACAGCTCGCCAGGCTCAACCCAAGGATTACCATTACATTTGGGACACAACACTAGAGCTCAGCTGATCCAAGAGGTAGAAATGATCCATCAATTCAACAAATATTTTCCTCAGGGATCTCCACCTCGGATCACTCAGGGTGCCTTTCAAGGATGCACCCTGGCACAAGCAGCACCATCCAGCCTCACCGTGCCATCAAGCCCCATTGATCGTATCATGTGGTGCTTATCAAGAGCTTGGTAATCATCCATCTCCTTGGGTCATTTCTCATTCACTTAGGAGTAGCATTTCCTCTAATCTGCCTCATCTCAGAGGCACTGTGAGACAGCCTTACTGCAAACAATTGCCACAGCAAGGTTTGTTTGTGTGCTGCACGAAGGAACCTCTTTGCAGCGGGTGAAGGACCAGACAGACTAAAGGCAGGGTTATTGAACAGTAAGTATTGGCATTTTTGGTGCAAAATAGATCATCAAAATGTGTTTCAACGGCCCTCAGAGAGAGTAATTTTCAATCAATAATTATAAAAATAGAGCTATTAAACTCAGATGAGCAGTTCCTGATGTTGTAATACCTCCCTTTTCTTTTTCAGATCATGTATTGGAACGAGTCATTGTAATGTGAAAATAGGGAGGAAAGTGAGAGAAGCCATTAATGGGAAGGGCTGAAAGTCTACTATTTCCATAGAATCATAGAATGGTAAGGTTGGAAGGGACCTCAAGGATCATCCAGTTCCAGCCCCCTGCCATAGGCAGGGACACCACCCATTACTAGAGTCACTCAAGGCCTCATCCAACCTGGCCTTGAACCTCCAGGCAGGGAACAGACACAACCTTCCTGGGCAACCTGTTCCAGTGTCTGACCACCCTCACTGCAAACAACTTCCTCCTAACATCCAGACTAAATCTCCCCTCTGCCAGTTTAAACCCGTTGCCCCTTGTCCTGTCATTGCAAGACTTTGTCAGTAGTCCCTCCCCAGCCTTCCTGTAGGCCCCCTTCAGATACTGGAAGGCTACTATCAGGTCTTCTGGAAGCCTTCTCTTCTCCAGGCTGCAGAGCCCCATCTCTCTCAACCTGTCCTCAAAGCAGAGCTGCTGCAACCCTCTGAGCATCTTTGTGGCCTCCTCTGGACCCGCTCCAACACTTCCATGTCCTTCCTGTGCTGAGAGCTCCACACAGTACTCTAGGTGATTTTGTGACTGCACACAGGACTCCAGGTGATTTTGTTCAGTTTTATCAGCCGTTTGTACCCAGACTTGAAGGAAGAGAGTGACAAAGGCTTGCCTCTCCTGTCTGCACATTTTCTTCTGTAGTGGCTGGAATTACAATTTCCATTGCAGGCTTTCAAGAAGAAACAGCCTCATTTGCCACATACCCATGTGCACTAAGCTCCATGCATGCTGAGATCTGTCTGGGATGTGCCTGCTGATTTGTCCATTTCTGATTACCATCAGGATGCCTGGGTGCTAGTCAGATACTGCAGAAGTAGCATCCTGTGGTGAGATGTGGTGTTTGCATGCTAGAATATGTATAAGGGGACAGGATATATCATAGAATCAACCAAGTTGGAAGAGAAATCCAAGATCATCCAGCCCAACCTATCAACCAGTCCTAGCCAATCAACTAGATCATGGCACTAAGTGCCTCATCCAGTCCTTTCCTGAACACCTCCAGGGGCACTGACTCCACCACCTCCCTGGGCAGCCCATTCCAATGCCAATCACTCTCTCTGGCAAGAACTTCCTCCTAACATCCAGCCTAGACCTCCCCTGGCACAATTTGAAGCTGTGTCCCCTCATTCTGTTGCTGGTTGCCTGGCAGAAGAGACCAACCCCAGCAAGCTACAACCTCCCTTCAGGCAGCTGCAGAGAGCAATGAGGTCTGCCCTGAGCCTCCTCTTCTGCAGGCTGCACAGCCCCAGCTCCCTCAGCCTCTCCTCACAGGGCTGTGCTCCAGGCCCCTCGCCCTTCTCTGGACACCTTCCAGCACCTCAACATCTCTCTCGAATTGAGGGGCCCAGAACTGGACACAGCACTCAAGGTGTGCCCTGACCAGTGCTGGGTACAGGGACAGAAGGACTGCCCTGGTCTTGCTGGCCACACTGTTCCTGATAGATGCCAGGATTCCATTGTCTCTCCTGACCACCTGGGCACACTGCTGGCTCATGTTCAGCCACTCTCTACCAGCACCCCCAGGTCCCTTTCTGCCTGACTGCTCTCCAGCCACTCTGTCCCCAGCCTGTAGCACTGCTAAATGATCCAAATTAGTTTGGTTGTAAACTCTGTACTACAAAAAATTAATAGCTAGACAGCATCATGTGCTAGAAGTGGTGATGAGAGGCTGAGAAAGACAACAGGACAGCTGGAAAAGACAAGAGCATGGTGCCAAGAGTGGGTAAATGGAGTATCTCCATTACAAGGAGAAAGGACAGACTAAGGCTCTTTAAGAATGAAAAGAAACAGCATGGGGAAGATACAGTCACTTTGTGAATAGCATAGAAGAAGCTGGTAGGGAACAGTTGCTCTTTACATTTTCTAGTAACAGCAGATGGCATCTACAGAATTAGCAAAATGCTGATCAAGCCTTGGGATGGGACATTTAGAATGCTAAAAGTATACATGTGGGGAAAACAAAAACAAACCCAAAACCAACAAACAAAAAGCCAACAACCACTGGACAATCCTCCAGGGGAAAAAAAAAAATTCCACCCAAAGAATGGATAAAACTGCCTCCCTTCTCCCTCTTCCTGTCAAAGAAGGGATTAAAGGGAAATGTGAAACAGTAGAGCTTACTTTCCCCTTTTCAGTTGTAGAAAACATTAATAAGAAACTGTGTTAAAACAAGAAGTCTAATGAGTCACATCTCAAATGCTTTACTTAACATTTCCTTCCTTCTGACATTAAAAGATCATCAGAGTAAGGCTGAAGTTCCTGTGTCTGAAACGCTGAACATAGTTTCATTCCTTAATGCTGTACAAAACCAGGGTCATGTTAACACCTGTGGTCCCCTAGGGTCATTCATTCCATCCAAATCAATGAGCCAAACATATTGAAGCTTAACAGTAGGGGGAAAAAAAAAATCAAACTCGCATTTGATTTGCAGGTAAATGCATTGTAACATGGTGGCACAGCCTCTCCTTCTGTGGAGAGACCTAAATCTGGGGGCAGAAATGTTCTTCAGTCTTCCTAAATTTTAATTCTTCAGCAAAGTCAGTGCTGGATGCTTCCTACATGTATGGAGAGAGGCCATTCTACCACTTTGCTCTGCTCTGGTAAGACCTCATCTGGAGTACTGCACCCAGGTCTGAAGCCCTCAACACAGTAAAGACATGTTGCTGTTGGAGCAGGTCCAGAGAAGGGACATGAAAATGATCAGGAGTCTGGAACACCTCTGCTACAAAGACAGGCTGAGGGAGCTGGGGTTGTTCAGCTTGGAGAAGAGGAGGCTCCAGGAAGACCTAGTAGCAGCCTGCCACTACCCAAAGGAGGCTACAAGAAGGATAGAGAAAGACTGTCTACAAAAGCCTGGAGTGATAGGATGAGAGGCAATGGTTTCAAACTAGAGAACAGCAGATTTAGATTGGATGTTAGGAACAGGTTCTTTACCATTACAGTAATGGAATACTGGAACAGTTTGCCCAGGGTGGTAGCTGAGGCCCCATCCCTGGTGATATTCAAGGTGAGGCTCAACAAGGCTCTGGGTGACCTGATCTAGTTGAGGATGTCCCTGATAACTGCAGAGGGGGGGTTGGACTAGCTGACCTTTGGAGGTCCCTTCCAGCCCAAACCATTCTATGATTCTGTACTCGGTGTTGTCTGTCAGAGGTATGTCTTTGGCAGAGTTGCCNCAAACCATCCTATGATTCTATACTCAGTGTTGTCTGTCAGAGGTATGACTTTGGCAGAGTTGCCTTCATATTGAAGCAAAGGAGGCAAGCTTTGGGAGATCCAAACCATCCTATGATTCTATACTCAGTGTTGTCTGTCAGAGGTATGACTTTGGCAGAGTTGCCTTCATATTGAAGCAAAGGAGGCAAGCTTTGGGACTCCAGATCCAAACCATTCTATGATTCTATACTCAGTGTTGTCTATCAGAGGTATGTCTTTGGCAGAGTTGCCTTCATATTGAAGCAAAGGAGGAAAGCTTTGGGACTCCAGGCCTGGATGCCCACCAGCAGTGGTCACCTGTGGGATTTTGGTAACACCTGCTTTAGAAACAGGGAGAACATCTTCATGCCATTCACAAATAAGATCACTGTCTTGTTCCCTATGATTATTTTATAGAGCTGTGAAGTGCATAATTAATATTTTTAGAGGAGGATCCCTCTAATTAATAAATCAGCAAACAATCTTTCAATATTAAAACCAAAAAAAGTTCTGTTACTGTAAGACACAATAACAACAGAAGCTACCAAGAAGTCACTTGCCCATATATAATCTTACTGAATAATTAAACTTATTCCATCTTACTGTTAGAAGCTGGAAGCATGATGGTTACTTTTGCTCAGATGTAATACTGAGCTTCAATTTGAAAGGTGTTACTTTGGTGAATGAGTAGTGCAGCTACAAAATAAACTCAAGCATCCCAGGAGAGCTACCCTCTGTGTCTGACTCACTAAGATAGTCGTTGCCAGTATAAAATTTCCAAGCCTGTCTTGTGCACAGATGCCATTTTCAAGAGTTAAAAAGGAAAAAAACAACCCTCTGGTGCTAAAACTGTGGGAGTGAGGCCCTTTTCATGTCAAGAGTGATGTATGAACTGATAGCTCATGAAAGGTGAAGCTTTGACTAACTTTATCAGATGTCTACCTTTAGAGTTATGGTTTGAATGAAGTCATTCGACCAATTGCCCTTACCAACGCCCTCAGCTTATTTTTGTTACCAGTGACAATATGGTCCAATTCGATGCCCTTACACCAACATATCTAAACAAATTAGCTTCCAAAGAAAATGTAACCTAAAGCAAGCTATGATTTATGTGAGACAAATGCTGGCTGCAGCCCATGGGGTCTGTAGCTCTTACCTCTGCCCGAATTACTTTTAAAACCACACAGGAAAACTCTGAAGTTCCATGAATGAGTAGTACTTACTACCCAAAAAAAAAAAAGAAAAATAATTACTAGGGTTTGTGTGGATTCTTGCAAACAAATCAAACCTTCCAGAAGTGCAGCTTTTTATGAAATGGTCAAATAGCTGGAGAGGTTCATGAGGCAGGAGAACAGCTCTGCTCAGTAAGAGCAGCACAGAACACACCGCTCCGGATTGACTTTGCCAGGGACACCACATACCATACCATTGTGTATCTTGCACCTGGGAGAGAACAACCACGTGTGTATAGGCTGGGGACTGACCTGCTGCAGAGCAGTGAAGGAGAAAAGGACCTGGGGGTCCTAGTGAATGGAAGGTTGACCATGAGCCAGCAGTGTGCTCTGGTGGCCAAGAAGGCCCATGCCATTCTGGGCTGTATTAGAAAGACTGTGGTTAGTAGGTCAAGAGAGGTCCTCCTTCCCATCTACTCTGCCCTGGAGTATTATGTCCAGTCCTGGGCCCCTCGGTTGAAGAAGGACCTCCAGGAACTGCTTGAAAGAGTCCAGTGCAGAGTCACAAAAATGGTGAAGGGAATGAAACATCTTCCTTACAAGGAAAGACTGAGGGAGCTGGGGCTCTGCAGCTTGGAGAGGACCCTGAGGGTTGACCTCACTCATGTTTATCAATATGTGCAGGGTGAGTGCCAAGAGGATGGAGCCGGGCTCTGCTCAGTGATGCCCAATGACAGGACAAAGGATAATGGGTGGAAGCTGAGGCATAGAAAGTTTCATGTAAACATGATGAAGAGATTTTCCCCTGTGAGGGTGACAGAACACTGGAACAGGCTGCCCAGGGGGTTGTGGAGTCTCCCTCTCTGGAGATATCCAAGACCTGTCTGGATGTGTTCCTGTGTGATCTGCTCTAAGAGATCCTGCTCTGGAAGGGTGTTGGACTGGATGAGCTTTTGAGGACCCTTCCAGCCCCTAACCTTCTGTGATATCTAACTGAAAATGTGTCTGTTTTGTTGTTTCCTGATTTACAGTTTTAAGGGACATTCTGTTTGCTGGGCAGGACCTCTCTGGCACCAGAGAACAGACTCTCAAAGGAAGAGTGCTGTGAATGATGTTGGATTCGTAGCTGAAACTCCCAGCTGAAAGAGGAACCTCTGAGGTAAGAACTGGGCCCTGAGTCATGGTCTGCCTTACTGTCCACGTTCAGGTCTGGCACCATTCATCCGTTATACTCCTTGCTTTCCAAGTACTAATTATGTTTTATTCTCAGAAGGTCAAACCAAGAAGGCCTATAATGGGGACTTCAACCTCCAGTGGGATGGTGGAGGCCAGTGGAAGCATCCCACAAGGGGGATCAGCCCCCATACTGTTCTCACTGCACTAACTGCTTACCTTGATGCAATTTTGCCTCTGTCCAGGAACACCTCTCTGAAAGTACCCATGTGATGGTGAGTGCTGTACAAGAATGACACCAGCCATGTTGGTTGCACACCCCTTTGCACAAAGTGTAAGTTTATAGTTCCCATTTCTAAGTGTAAACACGCTTGGGAGTTTGCTTTTGAGAAGTACCATCAATGAATTTACACTTCTGGAAATTGGAGCTGGATTCCTGCAGGGCAGAGGGCTGCCTTTATTGCATACAGGAATACAAATACATTTCCAGAACCCACACAGGTAAAACCTGAAGTGAGAGACTTGCAGGGCCATGTTTCCACCTTCAAAGTTGCAATTATGCTTTTGAAAAATCCCTTGTTGTTTTCTCTTGTCACAAATGAAATACAGAGCCCTGGTTCAGACTCAAAATGGGATGTGAGATCCCAGATGATTCCTTCCTGCTCACACATTCATGCCAGCCAGAAAGGTCTGTAGGTTAAGTCAGGCCTTTAAAACGACTCCTCTCTAATTCTGTGTCTTACAACTCAGCCATTCCCAATCATCTTTGCAACAAAACTACCCTCCAAGGATTCGCAGTGGAGTGATTGACTGGCATCGAGACTAGATAAATTATTCTGTTGGTGGTGCCTAGGAGGTGATAAAATCCAGTTTAGGCCCTCAGATCTGGAAAGCCAGCAAAGTCAGAAGATGGAAATTGCAGTAAAAGCTGTACTTTGTCAAAAAGCCAGCGAGTGTGTGACTGTGAATACCTACAAGGAGTAGACACGAGAAGAGGAGGATACCATTTCTGCAGCCACCTTCAAGCACAGGCAGAAAGTGGAAATAACAGATGATATCTCTCTTACACAGGACTGTACCTCATTAATTTTCTTTGTGACCAGACGAATATTTATATAGCAGTTTCCAGCCAGGGAGCTCCAGAAGCTTTAAAAACTCCAATTAATCACACCTCTGAGTTCGGGCAGTGCTATCTCTATTGTACAGATGGAACAGTGGTGACACGGGGAAGTTGTTTATCAAATGAGCACAAGCAGCCTGTAGAGAAGGTAAAGCACAAACCCTCAAATGCCTGCCCTCTGTTCCTGCACTTTGACCACCCTTCTGTCAAAGAGGCTTAATGAGCTTTATACATGTATAGAAATATCAATGCATAATAATCTGCCTTGCCATTCTGAAGGAGGGCTAATAAATGTAAGGCTAAGACATAAATCATTGATTAAAATGTCAGAAGTGATGAGAATAAAAGATTGCTCCTGCCTTTGCTGAATTACATATGCAAATCAGCATACAGTGCAAAATTAATAGCTTTAAATGAATGGATTAGAACTTCACATAGAAGTGACTGAGCCATATTTGCATACAATGCTTATTAGGAGGAGTTGTGCTTATTTTTGGAATAAGCAGGGAGAGCAAATCCCTGGAATCTGCTGAAGCAGCCTGTGCCTGCAGCTTGTCAGAGCAGGCTGTCTGCCCTGCCAGTGCCTGCAAACAAATATGAGTTGTGTCCCTGGAAAACTGTAACTGGCAGATTCAGGAAAGCATTGACACATCCTAGCACATTCACAGGAGTCAATTCCATTGTTTCTGGTCTGAATAAATTAAAGATATTAGTTTTTTTTTTTCTTGATATTCTTTCCCTTTTTAAAACAACCAGAATAGTACTTTGGCAGACTTTGAACTCACCACTGGGACAGGAGCATCCAGATTTACTTGAAGCAAACTCTGGACACTGTTAGCTGAAAGGCAGAACAGTGAGATCCATCCCAAAGATGCTGATGCATTTAAAAAGTATTGGAAGTGGAAAATCCATCATACTCTACTTACTTCTTGACTATCCAAAACAACCTAGTATATAGAGAGTCATGAACAAGGAAAAAAGAAAGTCCTGTCTGAAAGCTAAGTTATCTCATTCAACATATTAATTCAGGGAACTGTATTTTGCATAAGATTCATCAAGTGCTGAACTCTGAGGCTTTATTTCACCCCCTGCCCCTTGAACATGAAGTAACAGTGAGGGCGCTCAGCATCTGCGTTTCGGCCCTGCTCAAAGCTATTCGAAGCGCAGAGAAGCCTCTTTATCTAATTGTTCTTTAAGGCAGAAAGGAGAGGAGAGCAGAAGGAAGCATGCCCTTAAGTCCTACCACGGCCATCCCGTCTGAGAACTGCCTTTTTCTCCCTCTCTTGATGCTCGTTACTTCTGGAGATGAAGGATTTACAGACAGTCACATTTCCCTGCGTGGGGCCATTGCAGTTGTGACCCTCCAACTGTTTCAAGAGCTTTCTGTGTTATCCCGAACAGCGGTCCTCAAGGAAGCAAGCAAACCAAGCCAACCAAACGCACCAAACCCCGCAACCTTTTGCCGTGTTAAAAACCAGCGCCTTGAAATGCCTCAAAAGGAGTCCGAGGCTGCCCTCTAGGGGTACTGCCAAGAACATCACCCAGCTACCACACGCAGCCAACTTGTTGCCTGGTGGGGACACTGCGGGGAATCACCTTCCACATCTAATCACACTTTTTCTCGTGCTCTGGGCGTGCTCCCCCGGCAGATGCTCGTTTATTCATCCACCAACAGCCTGAGCAGTCTATTCAAGGCTTATACACCATGTGATGGCATTGGTCATCATGGAAATAACAACTCCAGGGAGCAGTATAGGTTGGGGAGTGAGCTGTTGGAAGGCAGCAAAGGGGACAAGGATTTGGGGGTCCTAGTGGATGGGAGGTTGCCCATGAGCCAGCAGTGTGCTCTCATGGCCAGGAGGCCCAATGCCATTCTGGGGTGTATTAGGACTGTGGTTAGTAGGTCAAGAGAGGTTCTCCTGCCCCTCTGCTCTGCCCTGGTGAGGCCACATCTGGAGTACTGTGTCCAGTTCTGGGCCACCCAGTTCAAGAGGGACGTAGAACTGCTTGAGAGAATCCAGCACAGATCCACAAAGATGATGAAGAGAATTGAACATCTCTCTTGCTAGAAGAGCCTGAGGGAGCTGGGGCTGTGCTGCTTGGAGAGGAGATGACTGAGAGGTGACCTCATCAATGTTTAGAAATATATGCAGGGTGAGTGCCAGGAGGGTGGAGCCAGGCTCTGCTTGGTGATGCCCAATGACAGGACAAGGGGCAATGGGTGGAAGCTGAGGCATAAGAAGTTTCACTCAAACATGAGGAATTCTTTTCCCTGTGAGGGTGACAGAACACTGGAACAGGCAGCCATGGGGGTTGTGGAGTCTCCCTCTCTGGAGATATTCAAAACCTCCCTGGATTCATTCCTGTGTGATCTGCTCTAGGTGGTCCTGCTCTGGCAGGGGGATTGGACTGGATGAGCTTTCGAGGTCACTTCAAGCCCCTGACATTCTATGATTCTATGCTTGTAAGACCTGACAGCATCCATCAGCAGGGCACAAAGGGATGGAGAGGAATGACCTAGAACTGCTCAGAAGGTCACAAAACCACTTACCAAAAGCCCTAAAGCCTTATTTCTAGTAGCAAGTTGTATGATGAGAGGCAACAGCCTCAAGGTTCACCTTAGGTTGGATATTAAAAGATATTAGACTGAAAGGCTTCTTAAACACTGGAACAGGCTCCCCAGAAGGTGGTTGAATCCCCATCCCTGGAGACGTTTAAAAGGTACCTAGATGTGGTGCTGAGGGACATGACTTAGCACCAGACTTGGTAGAGATAGAGAATGGTTGGACTCAATGGTCAAAGGTCTTTTCCAAACAAAACAGTTCTGTGATTCTATGAATAGTGCAAACCATTTCCAGACAGCAAGGGTTGACCTGCAGGTAATGCTGTGAGAAGGGGACAGTTAACATTTGTAACCATTCTTGCTGCAATGAATGTCCACATTTTCTCAGTTCTCAGAGATGGAATACAACATAGATTTGCCTTGACAGAAATGAATTTTGGAGAGCTGGTTGTGCTCTCAGTCACACTACTTACCACATTCCTCTTCAGAAAAAATGAGTGAGAAAAAGAAGGCTCTGCTGCTGTGACCATTCGTGACCTTCCCGTTTCTCTGCCCCTCTGAAGTGTGGGACAACTGATAGCATCCTATGTAAAGAAAAACACCACCATGCCTCAGCAGAGACTCACATCCTAGCTTCAGTTCTCTCTAGAGTTTCAAAAGACTTAAAGATAACTCTTCTGCCACGTGCCAAGCTTTCCTGCCTTAGCAACTCTGTCTTCTATTTGGTGAGCTTCACTATGTCACAGGCTCACAGGATGCTAGGGGTTGGAAGGGACCCAAAGAGATCATGGAGTCCAATCCCCCCCTGCCAGAGCAGGACCATAAAATCTAGCTCAGGTCACACAGGAACATATCCAGAGGGTCCTTGAAAGTCTCCAGTGGAGACTCCACAGCCTTTCTGGAGAACCTGTTTCACTGCTCTGTGACCCTTACAGTAAAGAAGTTCCCTTGTGTTGAGGTGGAACCTCCTGTGCTGCAGCTTACATCCATTGCTCCTTGTCCTATCACAGGGAACAAGTGAGCAGAGGCTGTGTGTGTGTCCCCACCCTGACCCCCAGCACTCAGATATTTATAAACATTTATTAAATCCCCTCTCAGTCTTCTGCAGACTAAGCAGCCCCAGGTCCATCAGCCTCTCCTCCTCAGGCACCATTCCAGTCCCCTAATCATCCTCATAGCCCTCCGTTGGACTCTCTTGAACAGATCTCTGTCCCTCTTAAACTGGGGAGCCCAAAACTGAACTCCGTACTCAAGATGGGTTCTCACTAGGGCAGAGTAGAGATGGATGTCTGTCCACTCAAGCCTGTAGATGTTATTTGGAGAAACTAGTTTTTTAAAAGGAGAACAAAGCAAAGGTTTGAGCAAGCAATGGGGCAATGGTCTTCATTGCTGTAGTGCTTCAGCGATGTGATCATGACAGGGACCTGTCTGTACAAGCCACTGGGCTAGCACAGAGCAACAGAGTGGCTCCTGCTCTGGTTCATTGGCCTTTCAAGAAACCAATTCTAGAAATATTAATGTTCAGAAACCTTGAGGAGTTCACTTAAGAACAAGTATATTTGGCTTTAAATAAAAGGTCTTCTTCTAGCACAGACAGAGAGCAGTGGCAGAAGCAAGGGCAGAGAGCAGTGGCAGAAGCAGTGGCAGAAGCAGTGGCAGAAGCACATTTTTTCAATTCAGCCCAAGACTAATGGCTTTTTTTGGCCAGAGATTAGCCAATCAGAATGGCAGTTTGCCAAACTTAACCATATTAGGTAAAGTCAGGGCTTACTTCTACCCTTTTAGGGCAGAACATAAACAAGTGTATAAACACATGTGGGTACCCTGTTTACAACTTCAGAAGAGAGAAGGAGAGTTGAAGGCACCAGGCCTTTGTGTTCCTTTTTCCACACTGGCTTCCCACAACAGCAGAAGGAGGGAGAGCAGAAAACCTGTCTGGGCAAACCAGGACATGTTTAAGCCTATTTGGCCTTCCATGACACAAGGTACAGCCTGAAGAGATCTTCCTGGTTGTTTGTAATGACACCAGTTTTCATGTTTTACTTTGGGTTAATTAAACACCTGAAAATTCTATCCTTCTCACTATAAGGACTTACTGTTCTGGCTTTAAGCTTGAGGGCAGATTTAGACTACATAGTAAGAAGAATTTCTGTAGAGTGAGAGTGGTGAGACACTGAAACAATAGACTCAATCCCAAAAGATACTGGATGAGGCGCTTAGTGCTGTGGTCTAGTTGATTGGATAGGGCTGGGTGACAGGTTGGACTGGATAGTCTTGGAGGTCTCTTCCAACCTGGTTGATTCTATGATCAAGAAAGATGCTGAATAGAGCTGGGCCCAGTACTGATGTTCCACTCTGAATGGATCTGTCCCTTTGTGTCCACTCATCAGGTTTCACCAGACAGCTGCTAACAGGAGTCAGAAAGGAGATACGGGCAAATGCTTCAAGAAGCAGTCGTAACTATCTGACCATTCTGAGTCTGAATATAATAAGTATTGACTTTCTTCCCCCTTCTTTCTTTTGTATTTGGTTCTATCAGTTTAGCATTTTGTTACCATATAATTATTATCTTTAAAAAAAACAACCCACAGAATCAATATAAATGTAGCCCTTCAGTTCTTGGTTCTCTGTGTTAGCTACGCTCATTCGCACACAGGCTTTGGATGTTTGTAAGTGAAGGGAGGGAGGGAGGAAGGAAGGAAGGAAGG
>VWZE01006500.1:404083-419443 GCA_013396675.1 Eubucco bourcierii | reverse complement strand
CCTCACCACCCTCACTGGAAAGAACTTCCTCCTAACATCCAGTCTGAATCTCCCCTCTGCCAGTTCAAACCCATTGCCCCTTGTCCTGTCATTACAAGACCTTGTCAATAGCCCCTCCCCAGCCTTCCTGTAGCCCACTTCAGCTACTGGAAGGCTACTCTAAGGTCTCCTGGAAGCCTTCTCTTCTCCATGCTGCAGAGCCTCAACTCTTGTAGCCTGTCCTCACAGGAGAGCTGTTCCAGTCCTCTGATCATCTTTGTGTCCCTCCTCTGGACCCACTCCAACACTTCCATGTCCTTCCTATAATGGTTTGGATCAGAAGGGACCTTGAAGATCATATAGTTCCAACCACCCTACCATGGCCAGGGACATCTCCCACCTGCCCAGGTGGTTCAAGGCCTCATCCAACCTGGCCTTGAACACCTCCAAGGAGGTGGTATCCACAACCAACTTGGGTAACCTGCTTCAGTGTCTCATTGCTCTTTCTGTAAAGAATTTCTTCCTAATACATCCAGTCTAAACCTGCCCTCCTCAAGCTTCAATTCATTCCCTCTTGTCCTATCACTACAAGTCCTTGTGAAAAGTCCCTTCCCAGCTTTTTTGTAGGCCCTCTTCAGGTGCTGGAAGGTCTCAGATATAGACATAGATGTAGATACAGATATAAATATAGGTATAGATATAGCGATATAGATATAGATATAGATATAGATATAGATATAGATATAGATATAGATATAGATATAGATATAGATATAGATATAGATATAGATATAGATATAGATAGACATAGATATAAATATAGATAGATATAGATATAGATATAGACCCNATAGACATAGACATAGACATAGACATAGACATAGACATAGATATAAATATAGATAGATATAGATATAGACCCTGTACTTTTTATAGATAGTATGTGGATGTAACAATAGCAACATGTTTTTGTTCTGGGCAGCACAGTACAACTCACATTTCCAGATACCATTCCTCAGTGATCTCTCCAAAAGGGAGTTAAACAAATACTATTCAGCACATGAGCTACTTCAGATCAAAGTGTTGCCAGAATCAAAACTGCATTTTGATGTCCTTCTTGTTCACTGCCTTCCATATCTTGTGGATGGTGAAGTGAGTTTTAAATCATTTCCAATTGTCTGGCACAGTTGCAAAGAGTTTTAATTTGTGCCTTTTTCTCAGGTTGTTTTCCTAGCTGGATTTTCTCCTGCTGCCTTGTGTCATTCAGTGGTTATGCAGAGACTAAAAGCATGATACCCTCTTCACTCAGCACCTGAGTTTACCTGATCTGCTGCATAACAGCTGGTCTGAGCTGACTCATGATGAGAAGTAGAGTCCCCTTCATCTTGAACCCCTGCTCCAGAGCTTCTTGCTTAATCAAGATGCTGACATGAGACCTCATGAGGTAGAGTTGCCTTTCTGACCCCTGCAGCCCAGCAAAGCCAGTTGCAGCAAGGCACCACAAACCACCATCCTCTGAGGTTAGAGGGTGCTTTCTTGGACCACCAAACATCTAGCCATTGATAAGCTCAGACCAGCCTCTCCAGGGCTCAAGGGTTTGGGACAACACAGTATCACTGTGTAACAGTTTTGGTTCCCTCAGATCAAGTGAACTTACATCCACATTTCCAGGAACATGAAAAGAAACAGCACCTTTGGGCTGGGCTTAGAGAAACACAGGAGCTTGTAGTTTTTAGTCTATCCTGGCCAGGTGCAGTCAAGCTCAAGGGACTGCCTGGGGAACATCACTGTTACAAACTGCTGATAAATGAAGTCTACACAAAGTTTCAGGCTGCCTCAGACTGGATGATCTGGTAGATGCTAACAGCAGACTTGCAAAGCCCTGTGCCCTTGTAAGAGACAACAAGGCGTGGAGTGCTAGGGGGTTCCACAGGAGTCAGTACTGGCACCAGTTCTGTGCAATATATTCATCAATGACCTGGATGAGGGCACAGAGAGCACTGTCAGCAGGTTTGCTGATGACACCTAACTGGGTGGAGTGGCTGCCACACCAGAGAGTTGTGTTGCCGTTCAACCAGACTTGGACAGGCTGGAGGTTTGGACAGGAAGAAATTTAAAGAAATTCAACAAGGGCAAGTGCAGAGTCTGGCACCTGGGAAAGAACAACCCCAGGGATAAGTATAGGTTGGAGACTGAGCTGCTGGAAGGCAGCAAAGGGGAAAAGGATCTGGGGGTCCTAGTGCATAGCAGGTTGACCATGAGCCAGCTATGTGCTCTGGTGGCCAGGAAGGCCAATGCCATTCTGGGGTGTATTAGAAGGGCTGTGGTTAGTAGGTCAAGAGAGGTTCTCCTGTCCCTCTACTCTGCCCTGGTGAAGCCACATCTGGAGTACTGTGTCCAGTTCTGGGCCACCCAGTTCAAGAGGGACATAGAACTGCTTGAGAGAGTCCAGCACAGAGCCACAAAGATGATGAAAGGAATGGAACACCTCTCTTATGAGGAAAGCCTGAGGGAGCTTGGGCTGTGCCTCTTGGAGAAGAGGAGACTGAGGGGTGACCTTATTAATGTTTATCAATGTATACAGGGTGAGTGCCAGGAAGATGGAGCCAGGCTCTGCTCAGTGATGCCCAATGAGAGGAGAAGGGGCAATGGGTGGAAGTTGAGGCACAGGAAGTTTCATTTAAACATGAGGAGGAATATTTTTCCCTGTGAGGGTGACAGAACACTGGAACAGGCTGCCCAAGTGGGTCATGGAGTCTCCCTCTCTGGAGATATTCAAAACCCACCTGGATATGTTCCTGTCTGATCTGGTATAGAAGATCCTGCTGCGGCAGGAGGGTTGCACTGGGTGAGTTTTCAAGGTCCCTTCTAGCCCCTGACATTCTGTGATTCTGTGATTCTGACAGCAGGCATCAGTTTGGGGTGACAGTATCTACCTTCCTCCCTTTGCTGTCACCTTGTTTCCCTCTGAGATAGCTTTGTCTCTTGGCTGACTGGCAAGACTAAAAGATTGTGAAGGGTGCTGAAGCCCTGCTTATGTTTGTCCTGCCTTTGCCACAAACACTGATCAGATGAATGCCTTATACAAGAGATTGCTCCAGCTTAGCCACATGTTTTCAAACCTAAGTGATCCAGAGAAATACTGATTATTAGTCAGGTCACAGACACAGCCAAGCACGTCAGAGAAGTCAAGGGCTCACTCTTTACAAGCTGCTACAGAGAAAACAAGGGAAACATCAGCCCCATGCAAGAAGATTGCAGCTGAAAGAGCCCCTCCAGTGAAGGTTTAAGAGATGCAACAACATTGTGGGCATAAAGAGAGAGACCAAGACAGAACTGGTATAGGGAGTGTGCCCAGGTGGCCAAGAAGGCCAATGGCATCCTGGTCTGCATCAGCAATAGTGTGACCAGCAGGAGCAGGGAGGTCATTCTTCCCCTGTACTCTGCACTGCTTAGGCCACACCTTGAGTCCTGTGTCCAGTTCTGAGCCCCTCAATTTAAGAAGGACATTGAGGTGCTTGAGAGTGTTCAGAGAAGGGCAACAAGGCTGGGGAGAGGCCTCGAGCACAGCCCTATGGAGAGAGGCTGAGGGAGCTGGGATTGGTTAGCCTGCAGAAGAGGAGGCTCAGGGGAGACCTTCTTGCTGTCTACAACTACCTGAAGGGTGGTTGTAGCCAGGAGGAGGTTGCTTTCTTCTCTCAGGCAAGCAGCACCAGAACAAGAGGACACAGTCTCAAGCTGTGCCAGGGGAAGATTAGGCTGGAGGTGAGGAGAAAGTTGTTGACTGAGAGAGTCATTGGCTGCTGGAATGGGCTGTCCAGGGAGGTGGTGGAGTCAGCGTCCCTGGAGGTGTTCAAGGCAGGTTTGGATGTGGCACTTGGTGCCATGGTCTGGTCTTGAGGTCTGTGGTAATGGGTTGGACTTGATGATCTTTGAGGTCTCTTCCAGCCCTGGTGATACTGTGAGACTGTGAGTCATATCCATTCCAAACTGAGTGGATTTGAAAGACTCACAATTACATGAATGTGGATCCACAGACTGCAAAAACACAGAAACCTCATTTTGAACAACCCCAACTGTAAACCCACTCTGGGCAATAGCTGCTCTGATACTTGAAGTCTCTTCAGAATTTCCCACAGAGATGTGCCAGATGAGCAATTCACTGTCTCCAGAGGACTTGCTTTTATGGCAGTGATCCTCCCACTCTTCCTTAAAACCACCCTCTTACCCCTCAAGCAAGGAAGGCCACATGAGACACTAGCCTTGGATGATTGTGCTGGGACTTGTTCTTGCCTTCATTATTATTTATAAGGTCTTTCAACGACAGGACAAGGGGCAATGGGTTTAAACTGGCAGAGGGGAGATTTAGACTGGATGTTAGAAGGAATTTCTTTACAGTGAGGGTAGTGACACACTGGCACAGGTTGCCGAGGGAAGTTGTGGAAGCCTCATCCCTGGAGGTTTTTAAGGCCAGGCTGGATGAGGCTCTGGACAGCCTGATCTAGTGTGAGGTGTCCCCACCCATGACAGGGGTGTTGGAGCTGCTTCACCTTTACATCTTTACACNTAGTGGGAGGTGTCCCTGCCTATGACAGGGAGTTGGAAATAGATAATCTTTGAAGTCCCTTCCAACCTTACCATTGTATGATTCTATGATTACAGGTTTTAACAGCCAAAGAACATAGAATCATAGAATCATAGAATGATAAGGTTGGAAGGGACCTCAAGGATCATCTAGCTTTTCATCAACCCAGACTCCAAGGTCCTTTTCCTCAGGGCTGCTCTCAGCCATTCCCCACCCAGCCTGGAGTTGTGCTTGGCATTGTGCCTACCCAGGTGCAGGACCTTACCCTTGGCCTTGTTGAATGTCATGAAATTGTCCTGGGCCCAACTCTTCAGCCTGTCCAGGTCCCTCTGGATGGATCCCTGCCCTCTAGCAAGTCGACTGTGCCACACAGCTTGGTGCCCTCTGCAAACTTGCTGNAGCTTGGTGCCATCTGCAAACTTGCTGAGGGTGCACTCCATTCCTCTGTCCATGGCACTGACAAAAATGTCAAACAGCACTGGTCCCAGCACTGACCCCTGAGGGACACCACTTGGCACTGGTCTCCAGGTGGACATTGTGCCCTTGATTACCACACTCTGTGTGCCACCATCCAGCCAATTCCTTACCCAGCAGTACTCCACCCATCCAGTCCATGTTTTTCCAGTTTGTAACCAGGATGTCATGTGGGACAGAGTCAAAGACATGAAAATGCTGAGCCTCTAATTGCTGCCCCCAGTATTACTAACGTTAGCAGGAAGATATTCTGCATTTGTATAACCATTTCTAGATGATCTTTGAGGTCCCTTCCAACCTTACCATTCTGTGATTATTGTTGCTTTTTTGTTTCATTTTTTTTTCCCAGTCTGGGTTTTAGCCTGAGCAGATCTTATGTAATCAAACTTCTCCACAATGTCATTCATAATCACGACAGTCCAGGGTGGGGAGGGGAAACTCACAGCATCCTGGAGTAAAATCAAGTGGTATATAAATACAACCAAGGTATCCTCCAAGTCAACACAACTAACCTGCTTTTAAAGATGGCAGCTGGCTTTCACTTTTTAATTGGGGTGACATTCTGCAAGGCCATTCCTTGGTGAGTTTCGTATCCTCCCTTTCCTTTCTGCTTTTCTTATTTGTATAGCGTTACCAAGGCATATATATGAAATACATTTCAAAGTACAGCTATCAGCTCATTTACAGCTAATTATAACAGGCAAGTGGTGCAGTAAATGGAACACCCGATTTTCTCCCCTCTTTTTTTTTTTTTTTTTTTCTTGTGGTTGAAGCTTTTGTGATGTTCTCCAGGTGACTCCCATGCATAATGTAACACCAGCAATGCTGTTTGCATAATAAGCTATTTTCTACCACAGAAGCAGAAACATTTTATCACTATAGAGAAGGCTTGGATTCAGAATACATTTTCATATAAGTTGATTTATGTGAAAATTGCCAATAAATGCATTCTAGCCATAAGTAAAATGTTTGTTCCTACTTTAAGGAGTAGTATTATTTGAAACTTAGAGGGGGAGGGGAAATGCATATCCTACCAAGGGAAAAACTATTTTACTAATACGATTCAAATGTCAGAGCTGGCAGCCACCTTCCAATGTGTGGAGCTCCCTCAGCTTCCTCCGGAGATGTCAATGAGAGTGGAAAACGCTCAGCACTAGATCAAAGCACTCTGTGTCTCCCCACACTGAACCACCAAGTTCTATGGCATTTCCTGCAGCATAAACACCAAACCCAACCAAATGTCACCTTCTGCAGCTTCCCAAACAACTGTTTGTCACCCTCCCTTCCAAAATGCAGCTGCGTTTTCATCGTACAGGGTACACGTCTTCTTATTAGCCTTTTTTTCTTTAATATATTTACGTGATTGTTGTGTTCTGAGGGGTTCCAAGTTATCCCAGACTCCCCCAAAAACAACATACAAAGACCCAGATCCACCCCAGGGGAAGAAATGGTGGCCCCCGGATGTCATGATTTTGTTATTCAAACCCATAGATCCAGCAACACTACAAGTGGGCAGCAAGGTCAATTCGTTCTCTGTTCTTCCTGCCTCTCCAACACTCCAGAGGGATCTTTATCTGGTAACCAGGTAATTATGTAGGAGGAACCTGTGGTAGCCCATGGCCTTCAAGACCACAGGCTGCCTGTGATGGTTTGGGAATTAACACCCCCAACACTCAATGAAATCGCCCAGACTAGACTCAGCCGGCTGGAAGTTAAGGAATAAAGCTTTATATTCATAGAATCATAGAATGGTAAGGTTGGAAGGGACCACAAAGATCTTCCAGTTCCACCGCCCTGTCATAGGCAGAGACACCTCCCACTAGTACAGATCACTCAAGACCTCATCCAACCTGGCCCTGAACACCTCCAGGGAGGGAGCAGCCACAACCTCCCTGGGCAACCTGTGCCTGTGTTTCATCACCCTCACTGGAAAGAAGTGTAAAGATATAAAGATGAAGCAGCTCCAACCTCCCTGTCATGAGTGGGGACACCTCACACTAGATCAGGCTGTTCAGAGCCTCATCCAGCCTGGCCTTAAAAACCTCCAGGGATGAGGCTTCCACAGCCTCCCTGGGCAGTGTCCTCATTCTTACTCCTGGAAAGGGGTAGGAGTCATTTCTGTCCTCCAGTACCCAAACTGTGACAGTGATTTAGAGCAACACCCTCTAGAATGAGAGATGGGCAGCGATACAGGAACACGACTCTGCAGCCTGGGTCCAGTCCAGCAAACGCAGGTGAGCATCAGCACCTCCATGCACTCGAGCAGCCTCACTCCCCCCCGTGCTGCAGCAGTGGAGCAGTGCGGTTAAATGAGGTTCCACGTGGCCTTACACCTGTTTTGAGATCAGTGCAGGATCACAGCTTGTGTGTTTGGTCACAGATGAAATGTGACCTAGATGCATATAAAGCGCCAGCCCCAGTCTCAAAAGTGACACCCTTGAGATTGAGCTGGTGTTCTTTGAAGCTAGCAAAACAGAGGGCTTTGGATCCGTCCCTTTGCATTGGAGGGTATCCCAGAACCAATTAAGTGACATTGCAAGAGCATTGTCGATGGGCTGGGGTAAAGGGGCGTTCTTTGGGAAGTGCTCCTATTCACCGAGGTGCTGACCCTGCAAACTGCGTGCTGTAAACAAGCCCTGGTCCTCCTGAGCCTGCAGGGACCTCAGCGGAGCTGTCTGGCACGGCATGGCTCTGTCCCAGCGGAGCAGATCAAGCCTCTGCCTCTGAAACAACAACTACACGTACACCTCGATTCTACAGAGCAACTGACTGCTCAGATCTCCTGCTCCTGTAAATCAAGGCGGGTTTATTGACACCAGAGGAGTTGTGCTGATTTACATGAGCTGTATGTCTGATCCGGTGCTGGAGATCAAGATTACTTCTGCTTAATAGAGATAACTCACAGAAGAAAAAAAACTTTTTATACAATATGTCAATGGCTTTCAACAAAATTAAAAGGCTAACACTCTGGCTGGGGAGGGTGGAACTGGCTGCTGCAAATGAACAGCACATAACGTGGGATTTTTTTCTGCTTCAAACACCATTCTGTAGCTGTAAACATCACTTAATGTCATAATTTCCCTGCAGATTTTGTAAACTTCTACAAAAAGCCCACTCTGTAGAAATCCATTGATTTCACCTGCTCTCTACCACAGAGGCTGCTGTGGATGTTCTTTTTTTTTTTTTTCTTCCAAATACATACAATTTTTTTTTCTTTCTAAATGCCTTCCAGTTTTACTAATTGACTTCCTTCTCTTTTCCCTGCAGACCTGCCTGTGAGGAAGAGCACTGTTCAGCAAACAGCCTTGAGCACTACACACTGCTCTGCAGTTCAGCAGCTGAGGAAATGCTGGGACTCCTCAGCTGGCATCACTGAACCTCAGTGGGAGACTGAGCCTTCCACAGCAGGCTTGGTGGTGCTCAGACCCACACCATTTGTGGTCCAGCCCTTGCAAATGGCAGGGTACACAGTGCACTATCCTTGTGTGAGATCTGACAGCGCTGCTGCCATGGGGTTGCCTGCAGGCAAGATCCAGCACCATTCCTTCCCACTGTCTGCTACCTACCTCAGTAGTGTCTGTACCTAACTCTGCTTTTCATTTACATTTGCCACTGGGGTCACTTTATAAAGCCCAGCTCACTTTATTCCTCACTGCAGATGTTTTGTGGTTGGCAGGGTTGCTGGAAAGGACTTCTGGAGATTATCTAGCCCAAGCTCTCTGCTAGAGCAGTATAACATGCAGTAAACAACACAGGAACATAGAATCGTAGAATCATAGAAAGGTAAGGTTGGAAGGGACCTCAAGGATCATCTAGTTCCAACCCCCTGCCATAGGCAGGGACACCTCCCACTAGTACAGGTCACACAAGGCCTCATCCAGCTTGGCCTTGAATACCTCCAGGGAGGGAGTATTCACCATACCTCTGGGCAACCTGTTCATGACTTCAGCACAACATCTCTGGGCAGCCTGTTCTAGTGCTCTACCACCATCAAAGAAGTTCCTCCTCATGTTTAGATGGAACTTCCTATGCTTAATTTTGTGCCAATTACCTCTTGTCCTGTCACTGAGTACCTCTGAAAAAAAGACTGGATCCATCCTCCTGACACCCACTCTTTAAATATTGATAAGCATTGATAAGATCCTCCCTCCATCTTCTCTTGGATAAAAAATCCCAAGTCCCCCAGCCTTTCTTCACAAGACAGATGTGCTGGTCCCCTAATTACCTTTTTAGCCCTATGCTGTACCCTCTCAAGTAGTTGCCTGCCTTTATTGAACTGACTTGGACACAGAACTCTAGATGAGACCTCACCAGTGCAGAGGGGAGGAGCAGGAGAACCTCTCTTGACCTGCTTGCTGTCAGCCCAGTGGCACAAGTCAGCCCAGTGGCACAAGTTACCCTGCCCCTGTGACTTATGACCCATGTTAGATTTTCAGCCCCTCTCAGGTGAGCATTGCCAGCCACATATTTTGGATCAGGATCTCTTTTTATGGGTACCACAAATCCTTGTAAGGCTGTCCTGAATGGTGTCCCCTTCCTGCTATGCATTCATCTGCCCCCCATCACTGTCAACCCTGCCCTCCAGCCTGCTTGGTTGCTTTCTCTGCACACCCAGGAGACTGGCTAACATTCACAGAATCATAGAACCACCTGATTGTAAAAGACCTCAAAATCACTGAGTCCAACCATAAGCTGGCATCTCCCTGTACACACTGTTAGACCATGTCCTTTAGCACCTCTCCCAAATCTCTGGGGATTTGGACCCCACCACCTCTCTGTGCAGCCTGCTCCAGTGTTTGATGGCTGTTTCAGTGAAGAAAGATGACTTAGCAAAGTTTCTTCCCCCTTGAGATTTCTATCTGCTCTCTGTGTTCTGCCATAGGTGCTGCCGGCACCGGTGCCATGGCAGCTCCACGGGCTCCAGCTGTGGGCTGCTGAGCCAAAAAGTTGTAGAAAGAAGAAGTAGCATCCCAGATTACCCAGCTATGGACACATCACCAGGTTCTCCTAGCAATAGGTACCACCAAGAAGCCCTGCCTTGCAATAACGCAAGTGATCCTACAGGAAGGCTAGAGAAGGATTTTCATAAGGGTGTGTAGCGACAGGACAAGGGGGAATGGTTTTAAGATTAAGGAAAGTAGGTTTAGACTGGATCTGAGGAAGAAGTTCTTCAGTACAAGGGTGGTAAGACTCTGGAATAGGCTGCCCAGGGAGGTTGCAGATGCCTCCTCCCCTGAGTGTTCAAGACCAGGTTGGATGAGGTTATGAACATCCGAGTCTAGTTGAGAGGTGTCCCTCTAGGACTAGGTTGGAGCAGATAATCTCTGAGGTCCCTACCGACCTAAGCCATTCTCTGATTGCATGATGAAAAGTTCCCTCATTCATCCCTAAGCCTGAAGCTCCCAGTTTCAATTCCCCTGGTCCTACTCCCTTGAGTAACATAACTGATGCAAGTTCACACAGTAACCCTGACCCCTAGAGCCTCACATTTTGAAACTCAAAACATTTTAAACTATATTTGCTTCACTACCATTAAATAAATTCATATCTCTAAGACAGTAAGTGGCACAGCTCCTAGAGCAGTGGACTCAAGAAATTAAACCTAATTCCTATTCAGATGAGATGGTGTGGAGATGCAAGGTGGGAAGGAAGGCACAGCAGAGGGATGTCAGATCATGCATTCTTAGTTACACATTTACTATAGTTTTAACAGCTCACTTTTCTATTTTAAACCCTACTAAGTGGAGACTATTTAAATGTACTGCTGTAGTAATAAAGAAAAGGTCAGCTCAATGTCTGTCTCGGCCATTAATCAATCTTTCCCATACTTTCTAATTATCTTGATTGCCTGATTGAATGAAGCATGGGACACTGATCATCTATATGTTCTTTGGTTATATCTGCTCTTGGCACCTTTTTTTTTTTTTCCCCCTCTTCTTTTTGGAGGCCAGAGAGGATATTTTCCCATGGTGATTTTTTTTTTTTTTAAATCAGAAAAGATCCCAAAATTCTTCCTCTAATAACCAACTCCTCCTCTTCTGCCTTATTTCCCACCATTTTTGGTAGTAATATTGCAGGTTGTTCCCTATAAATTTTTGAAGTGTCTTTAATCATCTCAGGCAGCAATTCTGTGTTAGGCTTTTTGGTTGGGTTTTTTTTTGTTTGTTTATTTGGGTTTTGGTTGTTTTTTTTTTTGGTTGGTTGGTTTTTTTTCCCTCTCCTTTTCAGTAATCTGGGATTCCCAGCATTATTCTCTCTCTCTCTCTCTGATTATGAATTGTAGCTTTTCATTTTCAGAGAGAGCTTAATGCAATGCAGTAACACACAAACACAGGAACAAATTATAGACATAGCTCAGATTGGTTTTTATAGTGATAATTCCATTTTACTCCTGGGTGTCACATATCCATGAGGGACCCCAGAACTTTAGCAAGAGCAGACAGACAGCTCATTATCAAGACCCTTGGGGCTGCACAGCATGTCTCCATTCCCAAGTGACAGGGAGGGTCTTGTGGAAAGAGTGTGGCAGGGGACAGGCAGCAGGTCACATCAGACTGCTTAGATCCAGCCCAGAGACTAGAAATGCAAATAGCAGATGTCTTACAAAAAGGGGCAAGTGTGCAGCTCTAAAATGAGCTCCAGCAGATGATTCAGTCTCTGTTCTACTCTACAGAAAGTGTCAGGCAGACAGAAGACCTGCAAGGATGGAAACCTCATCTAATTCTTCTATACTGAATTACTGGGAGTTTGGGATGTTTGAAGAATGCAGAATGGGATCTTTTGGAAGGATTTTTCTACCCCCTTTGATTATTTCTGCAGCTTGATGGAATGAGTCATGCAACCTAGCTTCTTCAGATTACCCATTAATGCCAGGGAGACAAAGCATATTCAACCCATCACTGGGTTTTGTGAGGTTTGTTTTGGATTTTTCTTTTCCTGCTCATAAAAAGCTTAAGAACAAATACAAATGTATTAATTGTTCAAAATCTCTGGTCAATAGTTTTTGCCATTTACACAGAGTTTGCAGTTTGCTCAAATAGCTCATGGTGAGTGGTCCTCCTCCAAAACTGCATCAGCAGGTAGGTAGCCCCCAGAGCCTTTCAGCAGGAGGCACCAGCAATATCTGCAGGCTTCTGCAAACCTCATCCCTTGCTAAAGCTCGTGTGCGCTCGTGGAGTCAGGCTCAGGCGCTCAGCCACATCCCAAAACTCTGGATCACACTGGGTTTCTGCAGCACAATTTAAAATGGAGCTGGAATATTGCTGGCAAGGCATCTCCTGCTTTTCCTGGTGCAAAATCTATTACCAGAGAGAGAAGTCCAGTTAATATCCTCATTCTTTAAACACTGACACCCTCAAAATCAGGGTTATTTCCTCAGACAGCTTGGGAGCAGTAGGCTGAAGCTGAGGGAAACCAAAGCCCACCACACTCCCCTGAGCACTGCATGAGGATCCCCAAACCAGGGCTGAGTGAGCTGGCATCTTCCAAAGCAGATATCAACCTGGGTCCTGAAAGAGGCCAGCCAAGATTTCTGGAGTGTTACTCCCATTTATTCCTCATTTTTCCGTATTTCAGTGGCAGAAACAACCCACAGTGATGTTTGAGTCCATCTTGCTGCTCAGCATACCCTACAGGCCAACTCTGGGTGCTTCCCTGCTCAGTGTATTAACCACCCACCAGATGTATGTATCAGTCCACACAGAAGATGCAGAGACCCTGGCAATCTGATTGGGTTTTGTCTGGGGGAGTTTCTTAGCACTTTGTTTGAGCCAGCTGTCAATTTTATCCATTGCAGAGCCACACTGACAGCACTTGTGGTACCTTGCTAAGATCTCACCCCCCATCAAAAGGTGCAGGCTACTAGAACCTAAACAGCACAGGCAGGGTAGCACAAGTTAAGGGAGATTATTATAATAGAATCATAAATTTGTTTTGGTTGGAAAAGACCCCTAAGAAAATTGAGTCCAACTGGCAACCCCACACCACCATGCCCACTAAATTGTGTCCCAAACTGGCATCTCTACATTTTCTTTGAATGCCTCCAGGAATGGCAACTCCACCACCTCCCTGGGTAGCCTTTTCCAAAGCCTGACTATTTTTCCTAATACCCAATCTAAACTTCCCCATGCACAACCTGAGGCGATTTCCTCTCCTCCTATAGTTAATTAATTGATAGAAAAGCCCAATATCCACCAAGGTTCCTTCCAGGTAGTCACAGAGAGCAAGGAAGCATCCCTTCAGCCTCCTCTTCTCCAGACTAAACAATCCCACTTCCATCAGCTGCCTCATCTCTTCTCCAGACCCTTCACCAGCTTATGTGACTTTGCCCTTTTCCCAAGTGTTGCAAAGACAACCCCACAGTGATAAATGAAAGAGTAGCTGGAATGGAGAATTACTAGCCACAAGATTACAAACTTCAGCTCCAGTAATCATGCATTCAGGCAGTATTTACATGACAAATAAGGAAAACCTCTGACAGAAGAATCTTTCATGCACTTACCCAGCTTTATCACTCAGCTCACAGCTTTTATCTTGCATTTAATCATATTGCCCTTCATCTGCCATCCAGTAGCCAAAGGACTAAAATAGCCTTAATCTCTCTGTAGCTCATTACAACGTGAGACTATGGGCTTGCAAAACTTTCTGTTAAGTGTGATGTATCCCAGCTGCATAAAACATATGCCCCAAAATCATACAGTGCCTAGGCTAGTACTGTAAATTCTAAGGCCATCTTCAAAAGACAGAGAAAATGCAGAGTGAGGAGTAGCTAAAGTGTTATTATTAGATCGTAAAGGCAAATGAAAAATACCAAATGCAATCTCATTTAATAAAGAACACAGAGAACTACACAACAGTTGGTATGATAGCAAAAGACTTGCTTTGAAGGCTGCATCCTTCCTTCCTGAGAGCTTTGTAACACAGAGCCCCACAGTATCTGTTTAGGGCAAACACAGCTGTTAAGAAATCACTTTGTTTTGACTTTATTCTCTAAATCTGTAGCTGTCCTGACAAAACATAAAATCATAGAATCATAGAATGGTAAGGTTGGAAGAGACCTCAAGGATCATCTAGTTCCAACCCCTGCCAGAGGCAGGGACACCTCCCACTAGTACAGGTTACTCAAGGCCTCATCCAACCTGGCCTTGGACACCTCCAGGGAGGGAGCAGCCACAACCTCCCTGGGCAACCTGTGCCAGTGTCTCACCACCCTCACTGTAAAGAACTTCCTCCTGATATTTAGTCTAAATCTTCCCTCTGCCAATTTAAACCTATCTTCCCTCTGCCATTTAAACCCCCAAACATATTTTCAGGCAAAACATATTTTCAGGCCACCACAACATGGTACAGTAAGTCAGCAATATTTATAAAGATTGCTATTTACTTGATTAACTCCTCACCAGCTGTAGGTCACAGCTATTCAACACTGCATAGCTCTAGGTCCTTAATTGGATGTGATTGTTGTCACACCTTGGTGTTAAATTTGCTCTTCACCTGCCTGCCATTTACAAGTGGAAATCCCCTTAGGCAAACGTATGCGTGAATAACTAATTACTATTATTATTGTCACTGTTATTTTAGCCCCAGCTTGATGGAGATTTACACTTTGAAAAGCCACAAGTGGCACTGTGGAAGTCACTGGAATGACTGAATTTGGGGTCAGGTAACATACTGCAGATAGGCTGGCAACTTATTAGTTACACATTCCATTTGTCTACACCAGTTCCTGTGTATTTTAAGATCTCTGCTTTTAAGTGTCTCTACAACCCCTGTTGTTTCAATTACTTGCCTCTGTGGCCTGAGGTATCATTACTACACTGAGGACAATAAACAACTTCCTCCTATTTCTGTTGCTAGAGGTGTGACTAACAGCATCATCAAACAGCAGCATAGGATGGAGAAGTGCATGCCATAGAGTGTGTGGTTGACCCTAAACCATATCTCCTCTGCCAGCATTGCTATGTGGTCTTGGGCAAACCTCTAAACTTTACTTTTAGGAAGAGATGATCATTATAAATGTCCACAACATCACACATTGGTTTTAAAATTATACAGCCTCTGAAGCTTCTCTGTTGTCATAGGCTTGAGGTCTGATGCTGGGAATAGCAGGAGTCTATTTAAGTTTAGAAATGCACTATGGAGGGTCTAAGCATCAGAGTCATTTCACTTGCATTGCAGTGTGTGGCTGAATGTCAGTGCACATTCTGATGGGGATAGCTTTAACTTGGTCTTCTCATGCAAAGTCTTAATCATAGAATCATAGAATCATAGAATGGTAAGGTTGGAAGGGACCTCAAGGATCATCGAGTTCCAACCTCCTGCCA
>VWZE01006500.1:358177-386111 GCA_013396675.1 Eubucco bourcierii | reverse complement strand
CGGAGGGAGCCCCGAGCCGGTGGCGGCTGGGGGCGGGGGGTGGCTGCCGGAGGGAGCTGTTGGTAATGGAGAGGCGGCTGTTAAAGAGGTGATTTTAACAGAAAACAAACAGATCGGATGCTTGTCTGCGCCGTTTCCGTAAGATGCAGCGAAGAGCAGGAGATCAGCTCGTTTTATTTATTTTTATTTTTTTTTCCCCCGTTAAAAAGGTGTAAGATACTGAATACATATCTTCCTTCTGGTGATGGCTTGGAGTTAAAAACCACGTAGATCTTGATATGCAACCTAAATTTGGCATCAGGAAATGGGAAATTGCATCTTTAAGCAGAGTACAATCAAAAATGAATTACAATAAATCCTATATAATTGCATAGGTCATTCTCTTTAATGAGATTTTATTAACCTGACTGTCAAGCTTTTGAGTCAGGCAGATATTTTATCTTCTTCAACTGATAAAAGTGTCAGCTATAAACCACCATATAAATATTCATAAATCTACACATCTGTGGCAGCCTATCAGCATCATTCTTTTGGACATTAAAAGCATTCTAATTACTTTCTGTCTAGCAGAGCTGAAATGCTGCCTGTTATAGTATGTGCTTGGCAGGCATGATTGCTTTTGTTTGCCATCACAAATAGCAGCATCCTATTTTATATACTGATGGTCCAGAATATATTCAGGGTTTGACTGAACAGGATGAATATTATGAAGCACCATCTGGTTTTGATAACATCGGGTATATTAACTCATCTGTTAATTTTTGACACATCATTGATTTATTTATTTAGAAAAATTGGATCCTGTTTTGGTATGTTGCTGTTTGCCTTTGTAACAAATGTGATGACATTTCCTTACTAAACAGGGAGATATGCTAGTTAATAGGATATATGGCTGTGTTTTAATGCCTGTTTTTGCTCAGAAGCAGCCATGTACCGGCTGAATTTATCATGCCTTGTTACAAATAATTCAAGTACTTTACCTAAAAAGTTTAATACTTGAATAGATTAGCCTGAAAATTCACAGCTCTGACGCATAGTCTCATGATCTGTGGCAGAAGGTCATGTTTTCTTTTTTTTTTTTTTTTTTTTTTTTTCTTCTTTTCCTTTGAAATGACTTCTTATTTTGAATGTCCAAATGGTGGTATTTTACTAGGGGTTTTTTTTTTCTTTTCTTTCTTTCTTTTTTTTCCCTGTGGTCCACAATCAAAATGCTGCTGATAAATGTTGACACCTACATTTCTTCACAGAAGAAGAATTACACCGTGGAAAACACTCGGTTGTCTGGTAGATGATATGTGAGGCCATATTCACAGCAAAGCCCTCTGGGCTTTGATGAGCAAAAGTTTGGACTTTCTCCTGCCCTTGTAGACTCTACTTAATAGGAGCTAGAACAGGCTTCAAAGTTTGCCACTGACTCAATCCTGTGCTAGAAAATGAAGGAAAAAAAAAAAAAAGAAAAAAAGACAGTTAAGGAGCTACTGTTTTTTTGCACTAAACTTCTGTGAAGTCCTTGTCCTATCACCTGCACATCCAGGCTTTGCTTTTAGGTTCCTGTATGAATCCTAATGTTTTGTTATGTGATTGTTTCAGCTAAAACTTAGGTCCTAAGGACAGCAGCAGAGAACAAACCAAAAACTTGCTAGAGTGCACGGAAGTGGGATTTTGTATGAGTTGTTACTAGAGGCTAATAAAGCAAGAGACAAAGTTTAGACCTACTTCAACATTGTAATTGCTGAAGTATGGGTTATTTGCTCAGCTGTGCACCCACCCATCCTTCCTGCCTAGTGAAGGAGAAACACCAGGGACCTGTAGCTGGAAGAGCCATAGCACACTTATGCTGAGCAGGGAGCTGTGGAGTATGAGCTAGTTGGGACTTTCTGCATCATCCAGAGCCTTGAGATCCTCCTAACAAGTGTGTGAGATAGGTCAGTAGCCCAGGCTACTGCTGTGGAAGCAGAACTGACACTTTGGCTCAGGCGGCTCTGGGCATTTACATGTCTTCCATGCACAGTCGCTTTGCACTTTGGTCAACACCTGCATGGTCTCCACCCACCCAGCTCCTGGGTTCCTCACAAAAGCAAGGGGCACAGGCTGGGCCCTTTCCAGAAGACCTCTTGAGCAGAGGTTCATCTCTCGATTGGTGGGTGTTGTAGGAAGGGAGGGACCCTTCCCTCTGTGCACTGACCTGTCAGCCTGACCTCTATGCCTGGGAAGATCATGGAACAGATCCTCCTAGAAGCTGTGCTAAAGCACATGGAGGATGAGAAGGTGATTTAAGTCGGCCAGCATGGCTTCACCGAAGGCAAATCTTGCCTCACCAATCTAGTGACCTTCTTCAATGGATTGACTGCATCAGTGACCAAGGCAGGAGCTGTAAATGGACTGTGGACTTCTTTAAGACCTTTTATGTGTTCTCCCACAAAATACTTCTCTCTGATTTGGAGAGTTATAAATTTGATGGAAGCACTGTTCTGTGGATGAGGAATTAGTTGGATAGTCTCATTTACAAGGTGGTGGTCAATGACTCAGTGTCCAAATGAAGATCAAGGACAAGTGAAGTCCCTTAGGGGTCTTTACTGGAACCAGTTCTGCTCAATATCTTCATCAGTGACCTGGACAGTGGGATCAAGTGCACCCTAAGCAAGTTTGTAGATGACACCACACTGCATGGTGGAGTTGACATGCTTAAGGGACAGGATACCATCCAGAGAGACCTGGAATAGGCTTGAGATGTGGGCCTCTGTGACCGTCATGAGGTGCAACAAAGCCAAGGCACAGTCCTGTCCTTGTTTTGGGGCAACCCTTGGTATCAATACAATCTGGGGTATAAAGGGATTGAGAACAGCCCTGTAGATAAGGATGTAGGGATACTGGTGAATGAAAAGCTAAACATAAGCTGGCAATGTGCATTCACAGCCCAGAAAACCAACTGTCCTGTGCTACAACAAATGAAACGTGGCCAGCAAGGTTGGCAGAGATGATTCTCCTCCACTCTGCTGTGGTGAGACCTCACCTGAAGTACTGCATCCAGCTCTGGAATCCCCAGCACAGGAAAAACATGAAGCTGTTGGAGTGAGTCCAGAGGAGGCCACAAAAATAATCCAAGGGCTGGAACACCTCTGCTATGAGGAAGGGCTGAGAGAGTTGGGGTTGTTCAGCATGGAGAAGAGAAGGCTCTGGGGAGACCTTATTGCAACCTTTCGGTACTTAAAAGGAGCCTATAAGAAAGATGAGGGCAGATTTTTTAGCAGTAATGTGTTGCCTTTGGTAGCACATAGATTAAACAGTATCATAGTCCACCCAAGAAACTGCTTTTCCTTAGGAAAGCATGCCGAGGACCTTACTCTGTGCCTTAAAATTTAAGGTGGGCTTTCATAGAAAGCAGAGCTGTCTTAGAACTATTATTCCAGTGCCAACAGCCTGTCATGTTTAACACAGTCAGTTAGTAAAGTTCCATAATGCCTGGACAGAAAAATATTTAAGTGAAGAGAGAAAGTGAAGGTCCTTATTTTGGCCTGAATCAAGAAGCTGGCAACCTCCATAAAGAAATAGATCTATTGGATCAGTAATGAAATGACCAAACACTTGTGATTTTCATTCACTGGACTGTCTTGGACTATCTTTGTGCAAAATGCCTAAGAAAGCATCTCTTAGTCGTGGGAGATGTCAAATGCTCTTAGTTTTCATTATCCAATTATAGAATTTTATGGCAGGGATCATATCTAAAAACATAGTGACAAAGTCTGTATGCGTGGACAAAGCCATTTGGGGGATACAGACCTGCTGCTGCAGGATCTAAGTTAATAACAATATAATAATGGAACAAATGAAGAAATATAAACCATCAGGTGAGCAGGCCTGAAGCTCTGCAAGGTGAAGTGGGAAGTGTTTGAAATTTCTGAGGAACCTGGACTTTTGAATCTTGCCAAAAGTGAAATACTAGTGAATACATACATTGCCTGCAGGGAAGAGCTCAAAGCATTAAGACTCACTCAACAGTTACAAAGATGACTTTTTAAACCAGCTCCCCAAGAGTACAAAGGAAACCGTGGAGAAGCCACGACCTGAATCCAGAGCCATTGAGACCCAACACAATGCCTTGTTAATGAATGTGTCAGGTCTAAGTATTGAAAAGAGCCTCAGGTGTGGGAAAAACTGATGTTACACCTGGAAGTCTTTGCAGGCATCTTTTCTGATGCATCAGTGCCACTGATCAGGTTGACTTTCACAAGGTTGCTCTTACTGAAACCAGGTTTTAGTCTGACAGTCACAGAATCGCAGAAATACTCTGGTTGGAAAAGCCCCTCAGTTTCACCAAGTCAAACCAATAACCCTATTCTGCAAGGCACACACTAAACCATATCCCCAAGCACCACATCCAAACAATTTTTAAACACATCCATGGTTGGTGACTCCACCACCTCCCTGGGCAGCCCATTCCGATGCCTGACTGCTCTTGCTGGGAAAATTTTTTTTCCTGATGTCCAGTCAGATAGCTGAGGGGCCCCACAGTTCAGCATCAGCAAGAAGATAGAGTCATAGAAAGGTTTAGGTTGGAAGGGACCTCAAAGCTCATCCAGTTCCAACCCCTACAATAGACAGAGACACCTCCCACTAGAACAGGTTGCTCAAGGCCACATCCAGCCTGGTCTTGAACACCTCCAGGGAGGGAGCAGCCATAACCTCCCTGGGCAACCTGTGCCAGTGTTTCATCACCCTCACTCTAAAGAAGTGTAAAGATGAATGCTGTATCCAGGAGTTGATACCTGCTTTCCCACATGATAGTATCTCCTACTCTAAAATAATCTAGTTGGGAATACCTATACTCTTTTAGCAATTTAATCCTCTTTATGGGCCTGATCCAGCAAGTCCACCTTTAGGCAAAAGTCTAGATAAAAGTGATGGAAATTCTGTAAGACTAAAGACTGCAGGATCTGAGGCACTGGAATTACATGGTCAGTGAGCATCATAAGAAAGAAAAGGAATATCACAAAAAGTAGATTTATAAACTGCTTACACTGTTTCAGTCTTTTCAGTTCAACCCTCCTTTGCTGGGAAATACATACATGAAGTCAGTTAAGGATCACAGATCAGTGATCAACTTTTTGTCACTTAGTGATGAGCCATTGCACAGTGCTTGCCTTTCTAATTACAGTCAGTCTGTAGAAGCTGAAATCCCAATTTCTACAATATAAGCTAAATGGGCAGCATTTGTTTCTATTTTTTCCTCCATCACAAGAAATAACTGTAGTTATCATTCTCACTTATGGTTGTTCAGACTAGGGATACAGGCACCATTGCAGGTGTAGAAGTTGCTTCAGCACAGAGCCAGATGTTTCCAGAATGTGTCTGCCGAGAGCATCCCTCACTGGATGCAGCCCAATAGTACCCATCCAAAAGAATAATTTGTAAATCTTGGTGTTAATATTTCAAAATAGTCCTGTCTTAACCTGACTTTTCTGCTTTGTGTTTCTGTGAAGACAGGCTGAAAGAGTTGGGGATGTTCATTATGGAGAAGAGGAGGCTCTGAGGAGATCTTACTGTGGCCTTCCAGTACCTGAAAGGGCCTTCAGGAAAGCTGGGGAGGGACTTTTTAGGATGTCAGGTAGTGATAGGACTGGCAGAAGTAGGGCAAGACTAGAAGTGGATAGATGCAGATTGGATGTTAGGAAGAAGTTCTTCACTGTGAGGTTGGTGAGACACTGGAACAGGTTGCCTAGGGAGGTGGTGGAAGCCTCATCCCTGGAGGTCTTTTTAGGTCAGGCTGAATGTGTCTCTGAGCAACCTGATCTAGTGTGAGGTGTCCCTGCCCATGACAGGGGGATTTGAACTGGATGATTCTTGAGGTCCCTTCCAACCCTGAGAATTCTGTGATTCTTTGATTTTTGAGTATGGGTTAAAGTTAAGGAAAAAAGAGCAATTGCTGGGTTTGTGTCTTTGGAGCATATCTGATACTGGGCTGAAGATTAAATCAATGCTGTCATATCTATGTAAAATTTCAGGTCTGTTTTAAAGCATTACCACAGTGAATGTGCCTAATGAATTCCAGTTTATAACAAAACTAATCATTAATTTTATCTCTGCTGATGTTTGTGTGTGTTATAGCATTCCTAAAAGCCAGTATATGGAATGGCAGGTTACTTTTAGCCATGTTTTAGTAGAAATCATAATATTAGAATAACAACTTTTCTGTTAATCTAATCCCTTTTTTGGTTGTTTCATTCGTATTTCATCCCCTTGCAACAAGGAGATGCAAAGAATGGGTAACAGTTTTGTCAAGAGGTACCATAATGATTAAAACACAAACAGTAAATGTGATTTCAGGTCTGGAATCAGATTATAGGATTAAAATGGGGGGGGGGGGGAAGAACCTGCTCTGTAGTGGGGTTGCAAAGTTCCAATCAATATCAGCCTCTAATAATTTTAAAGGGCAAATCTGCAAAGTAAAGAAATAAGGCAAAGAAAGCATAACTTGAGGTTGTAAGTGATGCTCAAGTTCCTTGATATGATTTGTGGGGAGGTGCCAGATGGAAAGCTGCAATGTCACCAAGGTTCCACTCTTTATATCACACCTGTTGTGCTGTTACTTTGCACTTGCATAGTAGGGGTTAAAGGCAGCTGGCCTTAGGTTAATGCAGTAAATGGGAAGGAGGGATTGCAGGTGCAGAGGCTACAAAACTGGCACCTCACCAGCACTCACTTGCAAAAAGGGAGCAGCATTGCCTGTGCAGTTGTGCCCTTTTGAGTTTGGAGGCACCGCTTAGCATTGTGGATCAAAGGTGTTTTGGAGAAATCAACCCTGAGGCCATCTACAAGGGAGTGGCACCACTCCTTAGCACAGGAGGCTGATTATGAGAATGCCTTAAGTGGCCTTCAGATGCTGGTGGGCTCTCTGCTTGGCTCTGGGCAGCCTCTTAGCCCAGCACTGCACTTGTGCTTACTCTGTCCTCATGGCATCCCTGTTCTTACAGTCAAGTCACCTTGGCAAGTGACAGTTTTGTGCCAGGGAGGGCTCCTCAGGCTGCATTCACAACTGAAAGCATTTGTATGCTCCTTCAGCCTTGCCCTCTTTGCAGAGATCTGGAGGATGGTAAAAATGCAAAGTAGTGTTGTTTCCAATATTCACCTGTACTAACCTCAGTGTAAGGTAGATTTTTCCACCAGAAACTGCATCTTCTGGATTGTGGAGAAGTATCATGAGGAGTGCCACCTCTTGAAGGCCTGAACTCTGAATGTTTCTGTTCTTCAAGTGTTATCAGCATTGTCAGGCTGCGTTTGCATCTCTAGTGATGAAGTTAAGATAAATGAAGGTCTGGGATGCTTAGTCTCATGCATCTGTAGCAGGTTGCCTTTTCAAAAGTAAAAGTATTTGTCACTTTCTAAAAGTCAAGCCTGCCTGAGAAGAGCTCTCCAAAATTGGCAACACTTAAACCTACCAACCTTTTTTTTTTTTTTTTTTTTTAATCTCACGAAAAGTGTTTGTTACATCTTTTTAGACACCCAGAGGAGAACTCAGTTATGAATAAGCTAAGAAAAAATTATAAAGGCATTATTTTTGTTGGTGAACTTAACAAATTATACCATACATATCTTGGTTATTTTCTATCTGGATCCAGAAGCTGTTGCAGCAGCTTGAGACACTGGAGAGATGAACTGTCCTAATACAATGTGCCCTTGAGGCCAAGAAGGCCAATGGGTTACTGGGTGCATTAAGAAGAGCATGACCAGCAGGTCAGGAGAGGTTCTCCCCCTCTACTCTGCCCTAGTGAGACCACATGTGGAGTGTTGTGTTCAGTTCCAGGCTCCCCAGTTCAAGAGGGACAGGGACATACTAAAGAGCATCCAGTGGAGGCTAGGAGAATAATGAAGAGACTGGAACCTCTGTCTGATGAGGAAAGGCTGAAGGACCTGGGGTTGTTTAGTCTGAGAGGAAATCTTATTAATGTTTATGAATATCTCAAGGGTAGGTATCAAGGAGGAGGTGCCAGGTTCTTTTCAGTGGTGACCTGTGATAGGACAAGGAGCAATGGTTACAATCTAGCAGGCAGGAAAATCCCCATCAACATGAAGAACAGACTGCCCAGAGAGATTGTGGAGTCTCCTTCTCTGGAGACTTTCAAGACCCAGCTGGATGTGTTCCTACGTGACCTGTACTGCTTTGGCAGGGAGGTTTGATTCAGTGATCTTCAGAGGTTCCTTCCAACCTCTACTTTGCTGTGGTTCTATGATTCTGCTGTGTAGGTTTTGATTGTAGCTGCAATTGCTTCTGGACAAGGCTGACTCGGGGCAGTGCCCAAGATACTGACTCCAGAAACTGCTGGGCAGCCCCATGTAGAATATCCTCATTATGTCCAGAGCAGCTTAAAGTACTCTGCACTGCTCTGCACTGCTCTGCACTACATGGTACTGACTGGTTAAAAAACTTGATAGATCAGCAGCACAGAAAAAAAATCTCTCCTGACAAGAGGAACTTCATTTTGTACTTCGGATGCCTTTCCTTGGTATAAGAAGAGCTTTTGAGTTATTCTTGGGCGCTTGGAACTTAAACAAGCAAAATCCATGGAATTGGGGATGGGTCATGGGAAGTGTCCTAGGTCCAATATTAAGTGAGTGCAGCAAAGATGAAAGTGAGAAAAAAACAAACGTGGAAGCCTTAAAATCATAGAATGGTAAGGTTGGAAGGGACCTCAAAGATCATCTAGTTCCAAATCTGCAGTAGGCAGGGACACCTCCCACTAGCACAGCTCACTCAAGGCCTTGCCCAACCTGGCCTTGAACACCTCCAGGGAGGGAGCAGCCACAACCTCTCTGGCCAACCTGTGCCAGTGTCACCACCCTCACTGTAAAGAACTTCCTCCTAACATCCAGTCTAAATCTTCCCTCTACCAGTTCAAACCCATTGCCCCTTGTCCTGTCATTGCAAGACCTTGTCAATAGTCCCTCCCCAGCCTTCCTGTAGACCCCTTCAGATACTGGAAGGCTACTATCAGGTCTCCTTGAAGCCTTCTCTTCTCCAGGCTGAAGAGCCCCAACTCTTGTAGCCTGTCCTCATAGGAGAGCTACTCCAGACCTCTGATCATCTTTGTGTCCCTCCTCTGGACCCGCTCCAACAGTTCCATGTCCTTCAAGCCTTGTTGGAGAGGAGCAGGGCACTGAAGAAGGGTCTAGTGCAAAGTCCTGTAAATGTACTAAGACACTGCCCAGCAGCAGCTTGTAGTAGGCTTCCAGAGAAGTACTTACTTGAACTTTTATTTGTAGCAAATTGGATGAAAATTGTGTTTTCTTTCCTGTTTTCCAGTCTTAATCCCTGTGTTAGAAGATGGCACTAAGCAGTGACTATCATCACAATGCATTTCTGATTAACAGCAAGGGCACGAGGGCACTCTCAGAATAGAAGCAAAGTGGGGATTGTTTTAAATCACGGTGTTGCAGAAGTATTAAAGCAGAAGCCATCATTTTAATGTGTTCAGAAATGAAATGCATGCGACTGTAAACGGCTGTGTACGTTCCTCTAGCTGCTACTGCCTGCCATAACCTTTTTGCATTTAGGTTTCTGTGATTCATCTCTCTTTTTGTTGCAGAGAGTCGAATGATTCTGGATGCCTTTGCCCAACAATGCAGCCGGGTTCTAAGTCTCTTAAATTGTGGTGGAAAACTACTGGACAACAATCACTCTCAGTCCATGATTTCTTGTATAAAGCAGGAAAACCCAAATTATAGTGAAAGACAAGAGCAATGTCAGCTTGGGAAAATGGTTCATAGTCAGACTTCAGACATTTTAGACATAGAGATGCAGTATATGCAAAAGAAACAGCAAACCTCAGCCTTTCTGAGAGTTTTTACTGATTCCCTTCAGAACTATTTGCTTTCTGGGAGCTTCCCTTCTCAGAACACCTCATCAGTAAATGATTTTAGCCATTTGGCAGATGTGGATCCACTTTCAACCTCTCCAGTACACACTTTAGGTGGATGGACGTCTCCAGCAACATCTGAATCTCATGGTCACCCATCGTCTTCTACACTTCCAGAGGAGGAAGAGGAAGAAGAGGAAGAAGGTTACTGCCCTCGATGTCAAGAGCTAGAGCAGGAGGTAATTTCATTGCAACAAGAAAATGAGGAACTTCGTAGAAAGTTGGAGAGCATTCCAGGTAAATAATCCCCTGCCATATAATGTTGTTGGTCACTGATAAAAATGATTTGGGTAATAGTTTGGGTTAAGTTGCTGATCGTCAATAATCAAGCACTGGAATTTGTCTTCAGCCAGAATTCTTAGGGCTGTGCCTGCTGGAAAATTACCTGCTGGGCTAGTGAGCTGTGTATGTGATGTGATTGTAATCCTAAATTCCAAACATGGAGTGGTTTGTGATGGTAATTTCAAATGTGTGCTTTTAGACCTAATTATGTGTCTTGCTCTTAAAGCAACCTATAAACCTTACTCCCTTTTGGGACTCCCTTTTTGGCTACTTAAAGTTAAGTATTCAAAGTTACATCCATACTTTTAACTGAAAAAGATTTGGTTTTTACCTCAAACAGTATCTGTTAAGTTGCTTTTAGCTCAGTGAGAAGCATAAATAGATCTCTTCCCATTCACCTTCAGCTAAAACTTGAATTAAAAGCTTGGTCACGACTTTGCCAGTTCAGCAGTACCTAGCAGCTACTGGGAGAGAGTAAGCAGACAGCAAAACCTCACCTAACAGGCACCCCCTCTGTGAAAAACTTCTCTTGCCTCTTTTAAACTAAGGCCTTCTCACTCTTAAGGTGCACTGAGATATTTGAAGAGCAGTATTGGGTAAGAACAAGGTATCTTGGCCCTCTGTCCTCTGAACTTTAAGCAAGGCAAACATAAACCTCAACTAATAATACAAAAAGCAAAATGGAATTTAGCAGAGGAAATATAAACTCTAGGGAGCTGCACCTGTACTATCTAAAGTTTGAGGTGCTTAGGGTAGATCTATGCAAATTTAATTGAACTAATCCCTACGTGGCAGAAAAGAACAGAAAAAAGGCTGCAAGGGAGAAAACACTTCAAAGCTGGTAACTATGCACGAAGGAGGGAGGCAGTAACCAGCTACTGCCCCAGTATGAAGGTGTAGCTGCAAAATCTGAGCAAAATAGCAAGCAGCAGCCTCCATAATTCTTCTCCCAGCTATCGGTCATGTGCTGTTAATTACTTGTACTGCACTGTGTGTTTCTGCTGTGCATTGGTCCCTAAGGTTACTAGCAAATTCCTTAAGCAGTATCATCCAGTACAGAGAAAAACCCAAATTTAGAATACTTCCCCCACCTCTCCCTAAAATCTGGAGTCAATGCAACTTGTGCACTCTCACTGGATTCAGCAGTGGTTCATAGATCAGGTGGAAACACCATGTGGCTACAGGACCGATATGGACTTAACCGCCGTTGAGTCTTAGCTTTGGCTGTATAAGACTAAAAATGATTGTTAGGGGCAATAATCTGACCTGTGTCTTTCATTCAGCACAACTTGTGCACTCTCACTGGATTCAGCAGTGGTTCATAGATCATGTGGAAACACCAGGTGGCTACAGGAGCGATACAGACTTTTAACTGCTGTTGAGTCTTAGCTTTGGCTGTATTAAGACCAAGAATGATCGTTAGGGGCCATAATCTGACTTATGTCTTTCATTCAATCACCTATATTGAACCTTGTGATCTCTTTGGCTTTGACTGAAACATAACTTAGGTTTATCTCAAATAATAACTCAGAAGACCTCCAGTCCAGAGCTGGAGACTCTAGTGAGCAGCGGTTCTACTGCTTACTCCGACACTTGACTCCAGTGGTTAATTACATTCCTGATTGTGTGCTGGGTTTCCTGCCTGATGATCTGAAATAATTTTCTAGCCTTTGACCTCAGTGCTTTGCTCTGTTAAGTGCTATGCTGTGTAGGGCTGGATGCCCTTTTCCAGAGGAAGGTGCTTACAGATGGAAAGCATCTTCCATAAAGTAAGCGAACGGAGCTGTTTAAAACTCCCCGAATGAGTCCAATCCTCCTTTGCAGTTCTTTTCTCCACTCTGCTCATTTCTTCAACATTTGGGCACTGGAAGCACATGCAATGTGTTCCCATCTGCCTGAGTGAAGGTGAATAGTCTCTTTGTTCCTACCCTGGTCACTTGGCCGTTGGTCATGCTGCTGAGCTTCTCATTCTGTGCACGTTCCTTTCTAGACGTACGTTTGGCTCTGTTCATGTGCTGAGTTATCCAGATTGCTTTGCCTGCCCTATTTTCCCACTCTTTCCTGCTTCACCAGCTTCTGTATCTTCCAGATTTTATTGTTTTATCATTTTTTAAATGAATTTTGTGGTTATGGTTTGAATCATTGAATGGTATTGAGGCTTCTGCCAGTCCTTGTCAAGCTCTGCTAGAGACACATCAATTTGTGGTAGTTTAGGCGCCATCCCTGGAGATAGTCAAGGTCAGGCTTGACAAGGCTCTGAGCAACTTAATCTAGATGTCCCTGCTCAGTGCACAGGGTTTGAACTAGATGACCTTTAGAGGTCTCTTCCAACCCAAACCATTCAGTTATTCCCCCAGTGACAGATACCAGGAGCAGGTTCTTAATCCCTGTAGGCAGTAGTCTACTAATGCTGTGTGTTGTTGCTTTTGCAATCAGGTAACTCATGCTAGTAAGTTAAATGCCCTTCAGGAATCTAGACATACTGCATCTGGTCAGCCCAGCTTTTTTCAAGCAAACCTATTATCTCATTGAGTAGTGAGGGCAAGAGAACCTGCCCTGTGGCGACATCCCAGGAGAGTTAGGCTTGTTCAACCTGGAGAAAAGAAGGCCACAGAGAGACCTTACAGCAATCTTCCACTGCCTGGAGAGAGTCTAAAAGAAATCTGGGAAGGAGTTGTTTACAAGGGCTTGTAGTGATAGGATAAGTGGGAATGGCTTTAAACTGGAAAAGGGCAGATTTTAGATCAGATATTTGGAAGAAATGCTTTACAGTGAGGATCTTGAAACGCTGGAACAGGTTGCCCAGGAAAGTCGTGGATGGCCCCCTCCTTGGAAGTGTTCAAGACCAGGTTGGATGAGCAACTTGATCTAGTGGACAGTGTCCCTGCCCATCATTGGAGCTAGATGATCTTTGAGGTCCCTTTCAACCCAAACCATTCTGTGATTCTGTGCTTTAGGTTCTTAGTCAGTTGACTCCTGTATTAAGCTAGGATCAATGGCAAGCTAAGCAACCAGTATTTACCTGGGTCATCATCATATTTACCTTCATCTGCCTTTATAAGAGAGCTAACATAAATAGATATAGTCATTTTTCACCCCCCAGGAGTAAAGAAATACCTTGTTAATGGTGTGTCAAAGAAAGCAGACAAACATAAGAGTGACATACAAGGAGACATGACTTCATCAGCCTACATAAAATCATTATCAAATGCTTTGGCTGCTGTCTGGGTGACATTTACAGATAGGTAGGTCAAAAGTGACCCAGAATGTCCCTCAGATTTTGTTACATAGGGCAGAGTTCTGAGCTCCCCAGGCAGTCCCACAGCCACCACTGAGCAAGGTTAATCGAAATTATTTTTGTCTGAGCTGCTACCAAAGAAGCCAGCAGAACTTTTTCTGTGGCTTGAAAAGCCCAACTCTCTATGTAAACAGGCACAACAGTCATTCTCTGAGCAGTTTTTGTTGGCCATCAAAACTGTGTGAAGGGAACCTGAAAGCCCTCTCCATAGGGTCTCAGTGGTGTTTGTTAAGGCTTCCAGGAGACCTTAGAGTAGCCTTCCAGTATCTGAAGGGGGCATACAGGAAGGCTGGGGAGGGACTATTGACAAGGTCTTGCAATGACAGGACAAGGGGCAATGAGTTTAAACTGGAAGAGGGGAGATTTATACTAGATGTTAGGAGGAAGTTGTTTCCAGTGAGGGTGGTGAAGCACTGGCACAGGTTGCCCAGGGAGGTTGTGGCTTCTCCCTGCCTGGAGATGTTCAAGGCCAGACTGGACGAGACCTTGAGTGAACTGTACTAGTGGGAGGTGTCCCTGCCTATGGCAGGGGGTTGGAACTAGATGATCCTTGAGGTCCCTTCCAACCTTACCATTCTATGATCTGTCATGCCAGAGTTACCTCAGAGCACAAACTCTTCCTAGCTCCTTTGTATGCCTCATGCTGGCCATCCCCAACAGGCAAGACAAAGTGGTGAGTGCCAAGGAAAAGCAAATATGAAGGCACCTAGATGGGCATGGAGGCTGCCATACTGTCCTGTCAAGATGCTGAAAGAGCAGGGGTTTTGATGTAATGGTTTTCCCTCTCATCCATCAGGGCAGTGGATTGGAGTTGCTGGGAGAGGAGACTGGCAGGGCAGGTATGCACCATGGCCACCCTCGGTACCGAGCCTCCCACTAGCAACCATGTCAACAGAAGATAAAAGCACCAACCCCTCCCTTGTGCTCTATAACCATCTATGAATCATTTTATCCTTTTTCCTGAAATACTTTGCATTTCTTTTTTTTGACTTTCCATATGCAAAAGCCCTTTTTAAATCCATGAGAGTTTGCGATCTAAAAATAGTCCCTGCTGTACATCTCTGCCTCTAGCTCTGCAAAGCACCATTTGCATGGCTCACAAAGAGACTACCAGGACAAGGAGTGTTTTCTCAGCAGATGTAAAGGCAAAGAGTGGAGGGTTGGGTGGTTTTTTTTAACAAACATTACAGAAGACATATCCTCCTGTACCTTTTAGACACAGAAAATAAGATTTTTCAGTCTTCAGGGCTCTGCCGTGTTGCTGCAGAATTCTTCCATCCTTCTAGGATCATTTTGCCTGCAGCTCAGCATCACTCTTTGGCACATTACTGGAAAAAAAATACCTTCATGGGTGAAATACTTCTTGTGTTTTGATCATTGTGTTTGGGATTTCTTTATTTGACTGAAACAATACATAAATTTGTGTGCAGTCGTGTTTCAGCTATGGAGTAAATGAAGAAAAATTCATATTCCAGTGCTTTGGGTTTGGAGCAAGGTGATTTTTTTGCACCTATCCCCAGTATTTAATTTTTTTTTTTTTAGGCAAGAACATGAAGCAAAAATCTTCAGCTAGTTCAACTGAAGAGAAATGTTTTCATTCAGTCTGTGGTACTTTGCCTGGTTTTTAAAAATAATTAAAGATTAGATAATTCCTGAAAGGAGTTTGGCAAACTTATCATTGGCTCTTTAAGGTTTTGAGACCATCAAGAAGAGAGCAAAGTAATCCCTCTATATGAGGAGAAAAGTGTCTCCTAATCTCTTTCCTCTATATAAAAACTACTGGGGCTGTGATACATCCCCAGTAGTAAAATTAAAGACTTATTTGTGAAACTGCCTGTAAGACCTGGATTTAGACCATCTAATATGTAAGGATATTATGCAGTTCTCCATCACTATTACCAGCATAATTTTCTCACCCTTTTTTGGCCTAGAAGGTAGAAGATATTCCCAGGTGGTTAAAGCAAAGGCCAGGAATTGTAAGTGAGGGTTTGCTTTCAGTTTTGCTGCATGGGTTTGGGCAAACCATCCAGAAAGTAATGAAAAGGTATAAATAAGTAAGACAAAGCAATGCATGGGAAATGTAGTAATTATTTGTAGATTCATAGAATGGTTTGTGTTGGAAGAGACCTTGAAGATCATCTAGTTCCAACACACACACAACCCCCACCATGGGCAGGGACACCTTCCATTAGAAAATGCAACCTCTTCCAACCCTTTAACACCTCCAGTGAGGGGGCATCCAGGACCTTCCTGGGCAACCTGTTCCAGTGTCTCACCACCCTAACTGTAAAGAATTTCTTCCTAATATCCAGTCTAAATCTGCTCTCCTCATGCCTAAATCCATTCCCTCTCATCCTATCACTACAAGCCCCTGTACAAAATCATAGAATCATAGAATGTTAAGGTTGGAAGGGACCTCAAGGATCATCTAGTTCCAACTCCCTGCCATGGGCAGGGACACCTCCCACTAGTACAGGGCACTCAAGGCCTCATCCAATCTGGTCTTGAACACCTCCAGGGAGGGAGCAGCCACAACCTCCCTGGGCAACCTGTTCCAGTGCCTCACCACCCTCACTGGAAAGAACTTCCTCCTAACATCCAGTCTAAATCTCCCCTCTACCAGTTTAAACCCATTGCCCCTTGTCCTGTCGTTGCAGGACCTTGTCAATAATCCTTCCCCAGCCTTCCTGTAGCCCCCTTCAGATACTGGAAGGCTACTATCAGGTCACCTCGAAGCCTTCTCCAGGCTACAGAGCCCCAACTCTCAACCTGTCCTCATAGCAGAGCTGCTCCAGCCCTCTGATCATCTTCGTGACCTCCTCTGGACCCACTCCAACACTTCCATGTCCTCCCTGTGCTGAGGGTTCCAGAACTGCACACAGGACTCCCTTTCTTGCTTTCTGGTAGGCCCCTTTCAGGTGCTTGGAGGCTCCCTGGAGCTTTCTTTACCTCATTAGTTTGACAGCAAAAAATCCTCCAGCAAACAGCAGAAGGAATGGGGGAGAAAGGGGAGGAGAAAAACCCTAAAATATAGAGGGAACATCTATGGAGGAGGCATTCCTGGTGGCTGGAAGTAGCCAGAGCAAAGCAGGATTTGCAGGTAGAGTTAATATCAACGTAATTGAAAAAGTCAGCCAGGAGGTTTTCCAGGAGGTTTTGTGTGCCCAAGGCTTGACTCTTTTTCCTCACTCTATCGGATTATCTAATAAAAGATATTACTTTTCCCTCCAAATCCTGTCTGCTTTTATACTTTCAGAGCATCATGTTTCCAAAGAGCCTGCCCCAGCAGCAGCGTAGATAAAGCAGCCATGAAGGGTTATAACTAACATTTTTTTCCCAATGTCCTTCCTTTTTTTCTTTTTTTCTTTTTTTTTTTCTTTTCTTTTTGTCCTTTTTTTTTCTTGATGTTCACATTTAACCACTTCTTTGGTTTCCCTTGATGTTCTGGATGTTTTGGTCTGATCTCTGGCCTCGTTCTGCTGTTCAGCTTCAAAGCGTGAAGTTACTTCAGGAAGAGAGAGCCTCGAGCATGGTCGCCTGGCGTTTGGCACGAGAACCCCTTTGAATTTGCAGCACAGCTTTGCTTGCAGCTCAGGGGTGCTGGCTTAGTTTGCTAAACCAACCTGAATACAAAAAAGCTTACTGAAACACCCAACTGCAGCAGACCAGGGGTTTATTAATGTGTTTTCTCTGTGCTTTTAGGTAAAAACCTGAGGAGATATGAATGTGCAGAGGGGTTTATAGGGGAGATCCCTTCCCTGTGAATGCTTTGTGGCCAAAAGGGAGGACAAGAGGTATCTTCTGTTAAGCAGAAGGAAAATAAAGGAGCATAGGCAAAAATGTGAGAGGAGAATGTGGCAGCATCACCTAAATAAGAGATGCACAGGCACTTTTTTTCTTTTGCTGGTTAGGCAGAGGTGCACATCCCTGGGGCATGTGGAAAAGGGTACAGTATTTCTTCTTTCTGGAAGAAATTCTTTTGCACAAAAAAAGTACAAGAAATGCAATGGCTTTTCAGATGCAGATGAACAGAAGTAAAATGGTTTTCCACTCCACCTGGAAAATACTGCTGAGAGGGATTGTGAAAGTAACAGGATACTTGCTGTTATTTTTTTTTTTTTTCTGCCCTCCCTGCTTTTGGCAGGTCAGTTTAGGCAATCTTCTTCCTAGATTCATAGAACACCAGGTTGGAAGAGACCCCAAGCATCATAGAATCATAGAATCATTGAATGGTAGGGTGGGAAGGGACCTCAAGGATCATCTAGTTCCAACCCCCTGCCATAGGCAGGGACATCTCCCACTAGTACAGCTCAACCAAGGCCTCCTCCAACCTGGCCTTGAACACCTCCAGGGAGGGAGCAGCCACAACCTCTCTGGGTAACCTGTTCCAGTGTCTCACCACCCTTACTGTAAAGAACTTCCTCCTAACATCTAGTATAAATCTCCCCTCTTCCAGTTTAAACCCATTGCCCCTAGACCTGTCATTACAAGACCTTGTAAATAGAATCATAGAATGGTAAGGTTGGAAGGGACCTCAAGGATCACCTAGTTCCAACCCCCTGCCATAGGCAGGGACACCTCCCAGTCGTCCCTCCCCAGCCTTCTTGTAGGCCCACTTGAGATATTGGAAGGCTACTATCAGGTCTCCTGGAAGCCTTCTCTTCTCCAGGCTGAAGAGCCCCAACTATTGTAGCCTGTCCTCATAGGAGAGCTGCTCCATCTACTTGAACCTTTCAGGGTAAGAATATAGTTTAAATAAGATGGCCTAGCACCCTTCTCTAAGTAATGTTGGTGTTTCTGAGTTCTGCTGCCTGCTCTCACTACAAATTTTACTGTCCCATTTGTAGGATTTCGAGTCCCCAGGTCAGTTTCTCTGCTAACCCCCATCTCTCCTTGCCCCTCACTCTTTTTCCAGCTCATTGCACCCCAACAATTTGTCTTCACAGCCCATCCATGCAGCTTTCACTCATCACGTTCAGCTGACTATTGAAATAAATGAGTGCATGAGCTAAAATAACCCCAGCCATGTTATGCTGCACACTTGTTCAAATCTCAGGCAGGGAAGGCATCTCCCTTAATGTTATAAGAAATTCACAGTGCCGTGGAGTTCGTCAGCAGATTCCCTATCATTTGTTACATCTTTTTGACAGCTGAGCATCAATTTAGAAATGCCCTGCGATGAACTGGGAGTGAAGCATCGCTCAAGGTCAAGCGAAGGAGGACGCATTGCAAAGCTGAGCTGCTCTCCACTAACAGCTGCCAGTCTGGGCAGGGTGGATGTAGCTGTACACCCTTCCCAGTTCTTCTTAAGTGCTCAAGGATTTGTCTTCTGCTGTGCGAAAACACCAGAAGGAACAGTAGGCAGTGTCGGGCACAGAGCACGGAATCTCATTAATGAACAGAATAACCAGATTTCTTACTGTCTGCTTGTGGAGCTCAGGCCACCACAGACAGACAAGCAGCTGAGCCATTTCTTGCTGCTGCAGCAGTCTGATGTCACAGTAGAGGTTGGAAATAGGCCTTATTTCTTTGTATACCTTGTTTTTTGTATGTTGTGGGTATGGCACTTCAGGACGTGGTTTAATGGCTGTGGGGGTGCTGGGTTGATCGTTGCACTCAATGATCTTAAAGGTCTTTTCCAACCAAAACTATTCTGTTATTATTTACATTGGAAATCACAGGATGGTAGGGGTTGTAATGGGCCTCCATAGATCATAGAATCATAGAATGGTAAGGTTGGAAAGGACCTCAAGGATCACCTAGTTCCAACCCCCTACCATAGGCAGGGACACCTCCCACTAGTACAGCTCACTCAAGGCCTCGTCCAACCTGGCCTTGAACACCTCCAGGCAGGGAGCAGCCACAACCTCCCTGAGCAACCTGTTCCAGTGTCTCACCACCCTCACTGCAAACAACTTCCTCCTAACATCCAGTCTAAATCTCCTCTCTGCCAGTTCAAACCCATTGCCCCTTGTCCTGGCATTGCAAGACCTTGTCAGTAGTCCCTCCCCAGCCTTCCTGTAGGCCCCCTTCAGATACTGGAAGGCTACTCTAAGGTCTCCTTGAAGCCTTCTGTTCTCCAGGCTGAAGAGCCCCAACTCTTGTAGATCATTAAGTCCAACCGCCCCGACAGAGCAGGACCATACAGTATAGCTCAGGTCACACAGGAATGCATCCAAATGGGTCTTGAAAGTCTGCAGAGAAGGCTCACAGGATGTTAGGGGTTGGAAGGGGCCCAAAGAGATCATCGAGTCCAACCACCCTACCAGAGCAGGGCCATGCAACCTAGCTGAAGTCAACACATCCAGACACATGTTGGATGTCTCCAGGGAAGGAGACTCCACAACCTTTCTGGAGAACCCATTCCAGTGTTCTACGAGCCTTACAGTAAAGAAGTTCTTCCTCATGTTGAGTTGGAAATTCTGTGCTGTAATTTATACCCATTGCCCCTTGTCCTGTCACAGGGTACAACTGAGAAAAGTTTGTCCCCTCCTTCTTGACCCCCAAGTATTTATAAACATTGATTAGATCCCCTCTAATTCTTCTCTTCACCAGACCAGGTATGCCATACTTACAGCATTCCCAGGTATCAGTTCATGGCACAGTACTTTGGCTACATTTTTTGGGGGGGGCAGATAAATGAGAGCCCTTTTTTGGGCAGATACCAATACAATTGATTGTGGCCTGCTGTGATTTATAATAAGCAAAAACCCATCCGAAAGCAATAATAGAGATGTTCTTGGCATTTCATAAGAAGCTGGAAACAATTATTAAAGCCAAAGGTAAAAAGAAAAAAGAGTGGGTGGTAATTGGAAAGCATTAATAGCATGTTGTTAAAGGCCCCCACAAGATTATCTAGGAGGAAAAGTTTCATGCTGGTTACAAAAACAGCCAGCTTAAAGGGGAAACAAAGGAACAATTAGAAGCCTAATAAATGGAGTAAAGGGGAATTGATGGGGATAAGTAAAAAGGAGAGGTTAGGATCTGTGGAAAATTAATAATTAAAATCTGTTGAGGAGGCTTTTTTTTTTTTTTTTTTTTTTTTCCTTTTCACCCTTTCCACAGCTTCTNTTTTTTTTTTTTTTTTCCCTGGCAAATTAAAGGAAATCATGTAACATCCTAATAACAGTGTTGGACCTTTATCAGATGGAAGTGGTAGTTTTTGTCAGGACCTGCTCATTCAGCATTTCTGTCCTGGTACTTGTGAAGAGTAAAATCATGCAGTCACACCAACATGAGGTAGAAACGTGTCCCATTTTTCACCCTAACTCTAGGTGTTAGCAGACATTCAACAGCAGCTTCAGATGGGACTGCAGTTCATCTGCCACCTGCCACACAGTGTCAGGACAAACAAAAAGCTTCTTAGTGCTAGAAATGGTAAAGAGATGCTGACTCCAGCCCAGGTTGTAAGACAGGGTGGTTCAAGTTTGGAGTCAGGAATCCCTCTTTTAGAGAGGTATCTTTAGGAGAGCAGCAGCAGCACAGGGCACCTGGAACAGTTACTGCCTGGTCAGACCAGCTTTTTATCCCTAAGTGCACATCAACATATTATCAAGGCAACTGCTACCAAAGCATGATGTTTTCAAAGTCATGAGATTTGGGCAACTCACTTCAGGAGCTAAAATAAAAATGGAAATGTACTGTGTACAGTTTTGAAGTCCCCAACACAAGAAGGACATGGAACTGTTGGAGTGAGCCCAGAGGAGGGCACAGAGATGCTCAAGGGGCTGCAGCAGCTCTTCTACAAGGATAGGCTATGAGAGTTGGGGCTCTGCAGCCTAGAGAAGAGAAGGCTTCGAGGGGACTTTGGAGAGGCCTTCCAGTATCTGAAGGGGGCCTATAGGAAGGCTGGGGAGGGACTATTGACAAGGTCTTGCAATGACAGGGCAAGGGGAAATGAGTTTAAACTGGCAGAGGGGAGATTTAAAATGGATGTTAGGAAGAACTTTACAGTGAGGGTGGTGAAACACTGGCACAGGTTACCCAGGGAGGTTGTGGCTGCTCCCTCCCTGGAGGTGTTCAAGGCCAGGTTGGAGGAGGCCTTGAGTGAGCTGTACTAGTGTGAGGTGTCCCTGCCTATGGCAGGGGGTTGGAACTGGATGATCTTTGAGGTCCCTTCCAACCTAAACCATTCTTACGATTCTGTGAAATGGACAGAGAAGACTCTGACTATGATTTTCATGTTCTGGATTATTTGGGTTGCTCCAGAAGACTTTGGCTATACAGACCTGTGAGTACATATAGGGACTTCTAGTACCAGCCCAGCATCTCAAGAAGCTAAATGTTGAGCTTAGCAAAGAGAAGATGGAGAAATTACTTCACCACTAACTAAGCATGCAACAGGTGACATGCATTTTCATTTCTTTTCCAAAGATTTTATGCTGAAGGTAAACAAAAATGCCAACTTGAAATAAGGTTTATGCTTCCAAGGATGAAATAGCACAGACTGTAACACCCAGCCAAGGGTAGAAACTGCTCTGCTGAGAAGTGACAGCTTGAGTTGTAGCCTGTTTTTGCCGACCGATGCTATCTGGGGCAAGGAAGATTTTGTCTGGGAAGATGCTGTGCTTTGTGGCAGGCCAGACTGAGAGATCACACCCCAGCTTTTGTCACCAGCACAGTTGGTGGCCACGGTGCTGCTCAAGTATTTATTAGGAATGAGGGTACTCCACGGAGGAAGCTGTGACAAGCTCTGCCACAGCAGCGCTGCTTACGGCGTACAAATGCCTGCAATACTGAAGCCTTATAACTTGGATCAATAAACAACAAAGACCTGCCACCTCTTATTCATGTCCTGCTTAGTCACTGCTTAGCATCTTAGCAAGAGTAGCTTTCCCCAGCCTGCTAAGTCCCCTGTAGCACTTCCTCCTCACTCCTCAGCTCCTGCAAAGATCTCACTCTTCTTTCGCCCGCTGCAGGCCAGGTTATTTTGCCACTTGGGTGTCTTTTCTGAGATGCTGTCACTTTGAGAAAGCAAAGGCCACGGAAACTTCTTCCTCACAGGCAGGAAAGTTACTGCCTCCTCACAGGCTTTCTACCAAGTCATGACAAGCAAGCGTTATTTTGGCCTGAGCAACTTTCCCATTGGTTGTAGTAGGCACAGATCCCTCTTGGTGTTGTCAGTGATCATGGATATGTGCCCAAGCCTGCAGAGAATCCACTCTAAGGGTTGTTGTCTTGTAAACTCTCTAGAGGCCACATCAAAGTCAAAGAATTACAAAAGAAACAGGATGGTAGATGTAAATTATTTTTCATCCTCATCATTGGGAGCCACAGCCTCTTACAAAGTTCTGTTTGCTGCAGGGTTTGGAGGAAACACTTCTTCCCATCTCCTGGCAAAGAGAATATTTGCAGAGCCATAAGAGGGACACAGAAGCAAAACCAAAGCTTTGACTCTTGGCCTTGTACTGTCCTCTTTATAGCTTCCTTTAGACTTTGGTTGATGGGGCAGACCTAAGGAGCCCAGCTCTGCGGCTAGCACTTGGTGTTTGAAAGGCTGAGGTTATTTGTGCCACACTGTGATGTATGATGACTTTATAAGTCAAAACTGCTCAGAGTCCTCCAGTCACTAGAATGATGACAAAATCATGCAATCTAGTGCTGGAAACATTGCTACTTTTATGAAGATAGAAGTATTTATAAGCTGCAGCCAGCTTTTAGTACCTTCATATTTCTCACTGGCAATAAGAACTTTATCATCAGAATACAGTTAAAGCAGAGCTGTACTTCATCTGCTGGGGACACAACAGGTTAAATAGTTTCTCATTGTCTTCTCTCTCTCACTTGTGCCCCATCCCTTTGGTATAACATGGGTATGTATATTCCTGGATAGCCTGCACTGAATTTACTTACTGTAGGTAAAGTATCATCACACTGCTGTGAGATCAGCTCCTAAAAATGAGACATTTTTAATATATTCTATTCTGCTCCCTTTCAGACCTCACATTGCTCCACATAATTACAGGCTATAGTACAAAGTGTGGCTGAGAGGTACTGGGTCATCACCAGGGACTCTTTGCTAGAGATAACCAGAAAAGCAAATGCAAACTTCACAGACTGTTTTGAGCACAGCTTCAAGAGGGCCAAAGAAGTTGAAAGCTTCCATACCAATGATGCTTTGGCAATTCTGTCCTCAGTGAGCTTGCCAAACAAAAAGCAGCACATCTAGATAAGGCAGGATAGGATATTTCCCAGTATCTGTGACATCCCAAGAATCACAGAACTCTCCTCCAAGTCCAGGTATCATAGAATAATAGAATCATAGAATGGTAAGGTTGAAAGGGACCTCAAGGATCATCTAGTTCCAGCCCCCTGCCATAGGCAGGGACATCTGCCACAGGTATCTTTCAGGCAATAATTCAACCTTTTCCATCCTTAGAATCACCTTGCAGGTGATGGCAGAAGCTCCTGGGAGATGCTGGTTGCCTGCAGTAACTTCCATCCATGTGGTGGCTTTTCCTGACCTAGTCACAGGTGTTCTGGTACTGCCCAAGGCAGTATGCCTTCATGATCTTCGTACCCCTTTCTTGGACAGCTGTCTACTCAGTGAGTGAGCTGTGGGGGGGTGTTCCTGGCTTCATCTTCCTTTTGCACATGCCAGACAGCAAACACACAGAGTGCTCTCTACGGCTTCTTGAAAGGAGGTTGGAGCCAGGTGTGGATCGGTCTCTTCTCTCAAATAACAAGTCATAGAAAGAGAGGAAATGGCCTCAAGCTGTACCAGAGGGAATTTAGATTGGATATTAGGAAAATTTCCTTCACTGAAAGAGTGGTCAGTCATTGGAACAGGCTGCCCAGAGAGGTGGTGGAGTCGCCAATCCCTAGAGGTGTTCAAAGAACATACAGGCATGGCGCTTTGGGTCGTGGTGTAATGGCCACAGTGGTACTGAGTTGGCAGTTAGACTTTGATAATCTTAAATTTGCAACCAAAACTGTGATTCTAAAAGAGTCTCAAAATACAGTCTTGCCCTTTGGCCCATTTACATGGGAAAAAACCAGATCTTTTCTTTTTCTAGCGTATGCTTTCCTGCATATGAAAACAGGGAAAAGCCAAATCCTTCTCCTTTTTTGCCACACTTCCTTACAGACACCAGAATCACAGAACTGTAGAGGTTGGAAGGGACCTCCAGAGATCATCCAGTCCAACCTCCCTGCCAAGGCAGGGTCCCCTAGAGTAGTTCACACAGGAAAGTGTCCAGGTGAGGTTTGAAAGTCTCCAGAGAAGGAGATTCTACAACCTGTCTGGGCAGCCTGCTCCAGGGTGTCTGTCACCCTCACTATAAAGAAGTTTCTCCTTGTTGAGGTGAAACCTTCTCTGTTTCAGTTTGTAGCTGTTGCTCCTTGTCTTATTGCTGCTGACCACCAAAAAGAGCTTGGCCCCAGCCACTTGACACCCACCCCTCAGATATCTGTACACATTGCTCAGATCTCTCAGTCTTCTCCAGACTAAACAGCCTCAGGGCTCTCAGTCTCTCTCCATAGGGCAGATGCTCAAGTCCCCAAATCATCCTCCTGGCTCTCTGCATTACTCTCTCTAGCAGGTCTCCGTCTCTTTTGAACTGGAGAGCCCAGAACTCAACACAATATTCCAGGTGTGATCTCACCAGGGCAGTGCAGAGAGGGAGAAGAACCTCCCTAGCCGTGCTGACCACACTTTTCCTGTTTCCTGATGCACCTCAGGCTGCCATTTGCCCTCTTGGCCACAAGGGCACATTGCTGGCCCATGCAGAACTTGCTGCCCACCAACACTCCAAGGTCTTTCTCCACAGAGCTGCTTTCCAGCAGGGCAGCCCCCAACCTACACTGGTGCTTGTTGTTATTCTTCCCCAGATGTAGGACCCCACGCTTGTCCTTATTGAACTTCATAAGATTTACCTTCACCCAGCTCTCCAACCTGTCCAGATCTCATTGGATGGCAGCACAGCACTCAGTGTACTAAAAAATGACCTCTGGTTATTTTTCTCTTTTACACCATGGCAGAACTTACACTGAATTTTTTGGTTGCTGCTATATGCTAAACACACAGCTCTCATTACAGGGAGGCCACAGAACATCTTGGTGAGACTACTAAGCTTGACTGCCCTCCTGACTTTGGCAGAAGTGAAACATTTTCTGAAACCATCTGATGACACTTGAAAGTGGAGGTTTTTTTCTTACCAGGGAAAAAAAAAAAAGAATCCAGACTTTTCCTGCTCACATGGCAGCCATTATATAGTAGCTACACTACCAAGGCACTGCCTTGGTCTAGCAATAAGCACTGAAGTCAGTGGAGATACAAACCAGGTACAAGTCACTTGAAATCCCTAACACCATATTTATATGGCAATAAGTCCAAGAAATGCTTTCTTCTTTGTATGGTTTGGATTGTGTACATTATATACAGTTATTGTTGTTATTATGATTAGCATCATCATCATTACTGCTGACCTAATTTGTGTTAGTAATAATTACAACCTCCTAACCTGCTGTGGCAAAAGTGTGATCTGTCAAANGGTTTTTGGGGGTGGGGGTTGGGGGTGGGTGCTGTTGTTTTCAGGGTTTTTTGTTTGTTTGTTGGTGGTTTGGTTTTGGTGTTTGTTTGGTTTTTTTGAGGGAGAAGTCAGAGTGGGGTGAAATGACAGAGGGATTTATTATTCATATCAGGCACTTTGCATGACTTTTATATGCATGCTACTGGATATAACACCACTTAGCCTTTACTCTGTGCAAAGCAAACTCTTTACTAAAGGTGTTTTGCACCCTGTCTGCCTAGCCAAGGGGCACTGGTGCTGCACAATGTGTCCAGGAAGGAGTTGAAAATACCAGTAAATCCTACCTTGAGACATTCTCAGTGATTTCAGTGCTTCCTTTCAGATTGCCAGCTTAAGACAAAGCCCCAAACACCACGTTTTTTCCAGGTGTAAAGGCTGAATGCCAAGAAATAATCAAAAAAGAAAGAACACTGAAATATTCTGTATGGATTTTTCGCTGAAACTGAGATTATCTCTGAATATCTTGTGAGAAACAGCCCATACAAAATGTGAGAGTGGACAAGGGGCCTTAAAAACTGTGCTTAGTCTTGCATGAATCAGTGGTAACGTTGGGTTAATATCTGTTTAATTCTCCTGCAGTGTCTCAGGCTCAGGAGAAAAGCAGCGTATCTCAAAAATACTCCAGAGTTAATCAGGGATGTGGTAGCATCTGCTTAAGAGAGACCCATAATTGAATCATCCCTAATTAACCTATCACCTCAGCAGAAGGGAATAGGATGTTGATACCACTGCTGAAATGGATGAGAGTGATGGGAATGGTAAAGGGGGAGGGGTAAGGGAAAGAGGAATAAAGCAATTTGCTTAACACCTAGTTTCGTAACAAATCTGGGAGGAGGGAGGTAAAAGAAATTAAAGGGTATGAATCATTAAATCTGCTCAGTATAGTTAATCAGGCTGCAGTTTCAAAAACATTTAAGCATATTTACATGGTAATCAGGGCATGATTTAAGTCCAAGAAATGTTTTCTCCTTTGTATGGTTTGGGTTGTTTACATTATTTACAGATTAGGGTTGGTTTTTTTGGTACTATCGTTGCTGCTGATGTAATTTGTATTTGTAATAATTACAATTTCAAACTGGGAGGTGGGGGGAAAGAAAAACCCACACTGAAAGCCAGTGGGCAGAAAATGAAAGCAATGTCAGAGATCTCATAACAACATCAGTCATATATTTATTGAATGAGATGTCTGCACAGATCAAAATGAGAAGCATTTCCCGCTCGGAATGAATCTCAGCCCTGTTGCAAAAGAGATCCCGAAGAACACTGCTTGATTTAATGCTGTTGTTCTGTTTTGTGCTAGATAGCTAATACACAGTAATTGCAATTTGTTTCATGCAGTGCCCTGCCAGACTGTTTTAGATTATTTGAAGACTGTGCTTCAGCATCACAACCAGCTGATGGTACCACAACCAACAGACCATCCGACTGAGGTGAAGTGAAGACCTGCTACATCTCGTTATGTCTGACAATCCATGGCAATCATGGAGGCAAATGCACCATTTGGTACAGGAAGAACATGTTTAGTAGTAAAAATATGTTAAAATCTATTAGTCAACTGTCAGTCTTAGGGACAGTAAACCCCCCCCCCCCTTCCCCAAAGGGAGGAGAATTCATCACTAGTGTACTCTAGGGGCACGTTTCTGAGCAGCACATAACTCCCTCCAATTGGCACCAGCTGCACTTGCCTTGCTTTGGGTAATTTTTCTCTCACCTTCCCTCAGAAACATCACTTTTGTGGGTAGAATTAAGGCTGGGAGAAAACTAATTGGGTGTTTGATGGTGACCAGAGGGGCTGCAGCCTGTGCATGAGGGTACCAACCTGTTGTGTGTATGGACACAGGCACAGTTAGTGTAGCTCTAACACAGCCCTGAGATAATTAACACTAAAATACACATTTCCTCCATATTGCAGA
>VWZE01006500.1:338718-358089 GCA_013396675.1 Eubucco bourcierii | reverse complement strand
ACTTCTGCAGGTCCTTTATGCAGACTTCTGTAAGTCTTTTATATGGACTTCTGCAAGTCTTTCATACAGACTTCTGCAAGTCTTTCATACAGACTTCTGCAAGTCTTTCATATAGACTTCTGCAAGTCTTTTATACAGACTTCTGCAAGTCTTTCAGATAGACTTCTGCAAGTCTTTCATATAGACTTCTGCAAGTCTTTCATACAGACTTCTGCAAGTCTTTTATACAGACTTCTGCAAGTCTTTCATACAGACTTCTGCAAGTCTTTCATACAGACTTCTGCAAGTCTTTCATACAGACTTCTGCAAGTCTTTTATACAGACTTCTGCAAGTCTTTCATACAGACTTCTGCAAGTCTTTGGAGTGCTCTTGCTTTTCAGAAGGCATCCCCAACAAATGTTGGATACTGACAATTTTATACTTGATATGGAGTTTGGGGATCGTTGTAATTATGTTGTGCTTAAAAGTGCTGCAGTGGAAAAAAAAAAAGGAAATTTGAAGTCCTGCCCTTCTCTAGAAGGTGGATGTATGGATTTATCTGTCAGCTCTAGTGTAAGTCATGTTAATTTTGCTCCAGTGTGTTTCTACCCAGGCTTGTAAAAAGTGCCTTAAATGAGGCAGTGGTTTTGTTGAGACTTTCCTAGTTTATTCTGTTGGAAGCTCTTGCTGTGTGTGTTTCCAAGTGCCTCTGTTCAGCATCAGACCCTGGTTGCTTTGGTGCACAGTGAGCTCTTACCTAAGCTGGGGACCATATGAAAATTGTAGCAATTGTGCCCTCAGCTCAATGTATTTTAATAAAGAGGTGTAGCTGTAGCAGCAAATGAGCCTTTAGAAGGGGCTGGTTTATTTTTTTAGGGCGTTGCAACTATTTCAAGTACATTAACAGGATCGTTTTACCTTATAGAATCATAGAAGGTTGGAAGGGACCTCAAGGATCATCCAGTTCCAACCCCCTGCCATAGGCAGGGACACCTCCTACTAATACAGCTCACTCAAGGCCTCCTCCAACCTGGCCTTGAACACCTCCAGGGAGGGAGCAACCACAACCTCCCTGGGCAACCTGTGCCAATGCCTCACCACCCTCACTGTAAAGAACTTCCTTAAATTCCTTAAGAAATTACTTTAACTGAATAATCCTGAATAATAGCAGTTTCTGGGCAACAAGAATTAATTACCACTTAGGTATGACTGACCACAGAAGAGTTTCCAAAGGTGCATGTTTCCAAATGTAGTGTGTATGTGTCACTAGCCATTTTTCACACAAAATCAGAAAAGGGAAGGCTTAGGTCTAGCCTGACCTCCCTTTGCACACAGATGATGCATTGTGCCATCCACACACAGTCCAGCATATCATAGTTCCACTGAAGATGCTTTGTAGCACTTGAGAGTGTGCCTCACTTTGCTCCTCCATTCAGTTTTATCCTGTGCAAATTGATGCATATGTAGATACTTAGTTATAGACCTCATAGAATGGCAAGGTTGGAAGGGACCTCAAGGATCATCTAGTTCCAACTCCCTGCCATAGGCAGGGACACCTCCCACTAGTACAGGTTACTCAAGGCCTCATTCAACCTGGCCTTGAACACCTCCAGAGAGGGAGCAGCCACAACCTCCCTGGGCAACTTGTGCCAGTGCCTCATCCAGTCTAAATCTTCCCTCTGCCAGTTTAAACCCATTGCCCCTTGTCCTGGCATTGCAAGACCTTGTCAGTAGTCCCTCCCCAGCCTTCCTGTAGGCCCCCTTCAGATATTGGAAGGCTACTATCGGGTCTCCTGGAAGCCTTCTCTTCTCCAGGCTGCAGAGCCCCAACTCTCTCAGCCTGTCCTCATAGCAGAGCTGCTGCAGCTCTCTGATCATCATTGTGACCTCCTCTGGACCTGCTCCAACAGTTCCATGTCCTTCCTGTGCTCCAGAACTGCACACAGGACTCCAGGTGGGGTCTGAGGAGAGCAGAGCAAAGGGGCAGAAACAGCATTAGCTATTATCACTCGAATACAGCTCAAACATTCCTTTGAATCTTTGAGTTGGTTTTTTGGGGTTTTTTTGGTTTGGTTTGGTTTGTTTTTTCCATGCTTTTCTGCTTAACTTGAAGTTTTTAAAAGCACTGGTAAAACAACTAAGGCTATGCTGTATCTTCCCACATGGAATAAGCTTGTCATGATGTGACAGTTTTGATTCAATTAAATACATAGATGCTAATCTTTTATTCATAAGCTTAATCATGTACAAATACAGGCATGAACACATTTGTACTTTGGCTCTTTCTTCAGGGTCTGTTTGTTTCATTTCTGGAAGGTTTTGTGTTTGTTTTAATGACTGCTGGACACACCAAGCCACATCATATATTTACCAAGAATTTTTTGCCCAGAAGTGCTTTACTTTCAGAGGAAGGAATGAAAGTGTAGCTGCAGCAGGAACCCAGTAATTTAACAGAGTAGCATAACACTGTATCATGCCTTTGGAGAAGAATGAGGGAAAGTATCCTAAATTTCAAGGGCAATAAGAGAGAAGTAAAACAAAATTGAGGCTGAAGAGATTACACAAAATGCATTTCTCTCTCCTCAGTTAACGGTAATGGGAGCTCTCAGGAAATTTAGATGTTGGGTTTTCCTGCATCCTTTTTCTGTCAGTGCAATGCATTTAAACACAGAGATGGCTTCTAGGATAGCTTGCTACTTAGCAAAGCCATCCCTAACACACAAGAGCAAGCCTGGAGCAGATTTAGATTGGATGTTAGGAACAGATTCTTTACCATGAGGGTGGTGGAACACTGGAACAGGTTGCCCAGTGAGGTAGTTGAGGGAGTTGGAGTTGTTCAGCCTGGAGAAGATTAAACCTTCCAGTACCTAAAGGGGGCTACAAGAAGGACGGAGAGAGGCTGTTTACAGAGGCCTGCAGTGGTGGGGCAAGGGCAATGGCTTCAAACTAGAGCAGATTTAGATTGGGTGTTAGGAACAGGTTCTTCACCATGAGGTCGCTGAAACACTGGAACAGGTTGCCCAGTTAGGTAGTTGAGGGAGTTGGAGTTGTTCAGCCTGGAGAAGATTAAACCTTCCAGTACCTAAAGGGGGCTACAAGAAGGACGGAGAGAGGCTGTTTACAGAGGCCTGCAGTGGTGGGGCAAGGGGCAATGGCTTCAAACTAGAGCAGAACAGATTTAGATTGGATGTTAGGAACAGGTTCTTTACCATGAGGTCGCTGGAACACTGGAACAGGTTGCCCAGGGAGGTGGTTGAGGCTTCATCCCTGGAAATATTCAAGGTGGTGCTTAACAGGGCTCTGGGCAAGCTGATGAAGTTGAGGATTGATTCCCCTGCTGACTGCAGAGGGGGTTGGACTAGATGACCTTTGGAGGTCCTCTTCCAACCCAGAGCATTCTATGATTCTGTGATAGCAGAACTGGACTATGCAGGAAGGGTTTCCTTTAGGAATTACAAGCTTGGATTTACAAACTTCAGAGAGATTGAAGAAGTGAAATGCTTGGGAAGAGGGGAGGGTCCCCTCAGACAGGCAAAGTCCATCTCTGCCTTTACACTTTGGCTTCCTTTGCAGTATTTTGGATTTTCTTGTAGCTGTCTCAGTTTGCACTCAGGTGAGCAACTAGCAGACATCTCAACTCCTGGGAGCTGGTGGTACCCTAAATCATACTGATTCCCTAAAGACCTGAGGAAGAACTTCAGGTAGAAAAAAACCCCAAACATATGTTCCCAAGCTGTCTCCCAGGCTGATATAAAAAAAAAGAAGCAAGGGTAGGCCTTAAAATAGTTTTCAGAGATGAAAGTGGAGAACTTTGCCCACAAGTGCAGCACTTGGCTGGTAACCTTCTGTTCAGCATCAGACCCTGGTTTCTGTGGTTCACAGTGAGCTCCTACCTAAGCTGGGGGGCCCTATGAAAATTATAATTGTGCCCTCAGCTTGATGTGTTTTAATAAAGAGGTGTAGCTGTAGCAGCAAATGAGCCTATAGGAGGGGGTGGTTTGTTGGGTTTGTTTTTTTTAAGAGCACTGCAATTATTTCAAGTACATTAACAGGACCATCTTACCTCAGCTGGGTAATCCTGAACAATCACATTTCGTGGGCAACAAGAATTAAATACAATTTAGGTACAATTGACCAAAGAAGGGCTTGTAAATGTTGTGTAGATTACGAGAACCTCCACAATTAGTCCCACAACATTCATTTAATGGTGGAATATTGAAGCACAACAATTCAAAAGGTTAAAAGGGAAAAAAAAAAATAAATTCTTTCTAGCTGACATGGTGGCATTTCTGGAAAGCTATAATTTGAATTAATACAGCATTCATTAATAATAATGAAGCTTTTAGTTTTCATAGTTCCTTTATTTATTTTCTTTACATTTTTTCACAGTAACAGAACTGCTGTCAAGTTTCAGGGGTGTTCTACAGAAGTAATAAATTTCTTATAAAAATAGACCAAAAGAGTCACCTCTGAAGCAAACTGTCAGCTGCAGTGAAGTGATCCATTTGATCACGCTCTTCAAAGCCCCTTTTTATGCATTTTAAGAGATTAAGAAGAAAGGTTATACTTAAATAGTGTCTTCAGTCACTGATTCTTAACTCTTTTTAGCCTGCTTGTTACAGTGGAAATGATCAACAACCACCTCTCAAATTGTATTCCATGTACCTTACCAAATGCCAGGTCTAGAAACTGGAGATGTGTAGAGGTGGCTCTTCTGGACGTGGTTTAATGACCATGGTGGTGTTAGGTGGATCATAGAATGGCTTAGGTTGGAAGGGACTTTAGAGATCATCTACTGCAACCTCCTTGCCGTGGGCAGGGACACCTCTCAACTAGACTCAGCTGCTCAAGGCCTTATCCAGCCTGGCCATGAACACCCCCTGGGAGGAGACATCCACAACCTTTCTGGGCAGTCTATGCCAGAATCTCACCACCCTTGTGCTGAAGAGCAGCTTCTTCAGATCCAATCTAAACCTACTCTTCTTTAGCTTAAAACCATTCCCTCATGCCCTGCTGTAGGCACCCTTACAGAAAGTTCCTCTCAGGCCTTCCTGTAGGATCCCTTCAGCTTTTGCAAGGCAGCTCTAAAGTCACCCTGGAGTCTTCTCTTCTCCAGGCTGAACCACCTCAGCTCCCTCAGCCTATCCTCATAGCATAGATTCATAGAATGTCAGGGGCTGGAAGGGACCTCGAAAGCTCATCCAGTCCAACGCCCCCCTACCAGAGCAAGATCACCTAGAGCAGATCACACAGGAATGCATCCAGGCAATTCTTGAATATCTCTGGAGAGGGAGACTCCACAACCTCCCTGGGCAGCCTGTTCCAGTGCTCTGTCACACTCACAGGGGAAAAAATTCTTCCTCAGGTTCACATGGAACCTCCTATGCCTCAACTTCCACCCATTGCCCCTTGTGCTGTCACTGGGCATCACCCAGCAGAGCCTGGCTGCATCCTCCTGGGACTCACCCTTTACATATTCATAAACATGAATGAAGTCACCCCTTAGTCCCTTCCTCTCCAAGCAGCACAGCCTCAGCTCCCTCAAGCTCTCCTCATAAAGAAGATGTTCAACTTCCTTAATCGTTTTTGTGGCTCTGTGCTGGACCCTCTCAAGCAGCTCCCTGCAGAGGTGCTCCAGCCCTTGGGTCACCTTTGTGGCCCTCCTGTGGACTCACTCCAGCAGCTCTGTGTCCTTACCCTGTGAACACCAGAACCGGACACAGTATGCAGGGTGGAAGAACAGAGTAAAGGAACGGAATCACCTCTCTTGCCCCACTGGTTGCACTCAGATGATCTCAGGGGGTGGCTGAACTCGGTGATCTGAGAGGTCTTTTTCACCCAGAGCCATTCTATGGTTCTGTGAACTGCAATTTAGGCCACAAGGATGATCAGAGGGTTGGAGCAGCTCTCCTGTGAGGACAGACTGAGAGAGTTGGGGCTCTGCAGCCTGGAGAAGAGAAAGCTTCGAGGAGACCTGATAGTAGCCTTCCAGTATCTGAAGGGGGCTACAGGAAGGCTGGGGAGGGACTATTGGCAAGGTCTTGCAATGACAGGACAAGGGGCAATGGGTTTAAACTGTCAGAGGGGAGATTTATACTAGATGTTAGGAGGAAGTTCTTTTCCATTGAGGGTGGTGAGGCACTGGCACAGGTTGCCCAGGGAGGTTGTGGCTGCTCCCTCCCTGGAGGTGTTCAAGGCCAGGTTGGACGAGGCCTTGAGTGAGCTGTACTAGTGGGAGGTGTCCCTGCCTATGGCAGGGGCTTGGAACTAGATGATCCTTGAGGTCCCTTCCAACCTTAACCATTCTGTGATTCTATGAATTTTACAATTACTCCTTCTGTGTCAGAGTAATTACATGTTCAGCTCAGGATGCCTTTCGCTGTCAGCATCGCAGCTGGTTAGAAGGTGTGGAGGGTGTTGGGGTTTTTTGTTTCCGTTTGGTTTTTGTTTATCGTCGCAACTGACATCTTTCTTTATTTGCCTTGTAAAATAAGCCACGGAAATATTTCACTGGTTTTTTGGTGGGGTTTTTTTTTTTTTCCCTCTTCAGGGGAGCAAGCAGTTGCTGAACAACTACCCTGTCTACATCACTAGTAAACAGTGGGATGAGGCTGTAAATTCTTCCAAGAAAGACGGACGGCGGCTCCTTCGCTATCTCATCAGATTTGTTTTCACAACCGATGAGCTTAAGTACTCATGCGGCCTTGGAAAAAGGAAAAGGTCAGTGCAGTCAGGAGAGACAGGTCCTGAAAGACGTCCTCTGGATCCAGTAAAAGTAACATGTCTCAGAGGTACTGCATCTTTTCGCTCAGTGTCCACCATATGTGATCTCATTTCACCACATTGGCTCTGGCTCTGTAGAAGCGTTCGGCTGGCAGTTGCAGAACTAGAAGGGGTTGCGCAGGCAGGTGAAAAGCAGCCAGAAACCCTCCTCTCTTGGGGTTTTGTTTTGGTTTTGTATGCATACATGCAAACAAACACGCCTGTATGTATGTATTCTGCGTGTGTTTGGTGGGGGTTTCAAATGGGGAAAAAGCAGGGTGGCTTATTTGAGAGAGGGGACAAGTGCAAAGGCACATGACACTGGAAACAGCAGAGGAGGAAAATCAGGCAATCCTGATTACACTCTCCTGTAATAAACTTAACAGGGCATTTTCTAACACTGGCAGACAGCAAAATTCACCAAAAGCCTATTCATAGCCTATTGTGAGGTAAGCATATGGCACTCAAGGCCACAGAGCATCATTGGAGTTAAAAGCTAACCTAGTTTCTGAATAGGTTTGAGCATTTGGTAGGGCCGAGAACATCTCCAGGTTAACTACAGACAAAGGCTATACAAATGTCAAGGATTTCACTTTCGTTTTGGAGCACTGCTGCAACACTGACTGAAGAAACTTAAGGGAAAAACTTTTCCCCCATGTTTAGCCCAAAAAGGAAGAGGAGGAGTTTTGCAAACATTTCACAATGTCAGACAGTGGAGATGTTGGAAGGTATGGAAAAAGGGTTCAGACTGAGGAGATTTGGGTGTTGTGGCAGTTGATACTTTGGGTTCCTGAAGTTGTTCCAAAGTCAGGGCTTTATAATGCAAAGGCCTTTTTAAAGCTCAATTAAAAGCATGCTTGTAGCCTCAGCATCTGCATTTTCTAAATGCATATGCTTGTAATTTCTTTGCTGAAGTCATAGTTACCTTTATAGCATTGCTGTGAGCACTTACATGGAATTTTGGTTGAACTCCCTTCAAGAATATTTTACTCACCAATGCAGTGTAAAAAGCTGTATTGTGGTCAGTCAGTGATAAAAACACCTTTAGGCATCCAGGTGGAGTCCAAAGTGGTTACATACATCAGACAGAGCCTCCTCACAGCGAGGGTAGAAGAATCCAATGAGGCCAAGTACATAAGACTTGTAGCTGGGGTACATTGATGTAACCAGGTAATGAACTCAGATTTTACAAAGAGCCAAATCAAGCAAAGAGCTTCTATTTATTTATTTATTTTCTTCTGTGAAGAAACCTGTTCACCTGTTATGTGATACTCTGCCAGAGCTTAAACTGTATCAGAGCTCAATAGAAGGGCAAGTCCTTTGCACACCATGCTGTACAGAGGTCTGGAGGGAGATTCAGGGTCCCAGAAGTTCTCGTGGAACCTGAAGGCCATTAACTATTTTCTGAATGAATGATTTCTGTGCCAGCAGAGTGTCAATACCCTTTTCTTCCCCTTTCTTCCCCCTGCCTCCCACCAAGACTAACAGCAAATCCACCTCTAGGTGGACTTCTGCGTATGGCCTTTCTGGAGTGCTGGGCATACAGAATTTGTGGAAAACTCCTTGGGTCAATTTTCCTAATTTTCAGAAGCTTGAAGAGGATGCCAAAATGTGCAGTATTTAAGGACCAGTTAAGGAAGCAGAGTAGACAGCTCTCCCTTTGGGTTTCTGTGTGTGGGTGACATGACAACTTCCTCTGGTGCCAGATGCTGGCCACTGGCTCCTATCTCTTTGCAAGCCAAGGTAACAAGCATCTGACTAATCCTCAGCATGTCCAGTTCTGCCTCCCCCACCATGCAGGGAGTACAAACTGCTTCTCATTCTGCACTCAGAATAGTTTAAACATCTGTAAGCATTTTTAAATAATATTCTTGCACCTGCCTGATGTCCAGAACCAGCTTTAAGACAGCCTAAGCAGGCTGACAGTGCAGCATTGCTGCTTTCTGTGGTAACCATTTCTCTGAGAGAAACACCAGGCTGTGAAGCCCCCCGTGAACGTAACTGGGTAGGAATTACTGTTGCCTGTGTGGATTTCTAGGGAAGCAAATTTGAAACCAAGATAGCTATCACTTTTGCAGGGAGACTGCTGCAGGAGCTATGCAAAACCCACATCCTAATTGTCCAAGAGATGAGATAGCTTGCAGGCAGGGGAACCTCCTGCAAAAGCAGAGCGTTCCCTGGTCTCCAGATGTGGGGAGGGTAATGAAGTTGCCTGACGCCACTTAACGGTGCCGTTGGCTTGTCAACAGCAGAAAATGGAATTTAAAAAAATATCCTGGGACACACAGTGCTGTGTGAGGGAACAACTAATGTCACAGAATAAATAAGCAGCTCAGTTTCCATACGGTGTGCAGCACGTTCCAATAAATCTGAGGAGCTGCCCTCCCGTTTAAAATCGTGTCTGAATGTTTCAAAGCCCACGTGCACCTCTTTGAGCTGTGCCTAGCAGAACGGATAGAGCACCTTCTGCAAGTTTAGCACATTGCACGTCAAAGAATCTAAAAAAAAAGGAGTTACCAGAGATGTAATCATCACATACAAATAGCTGTAGGTGGAAACAGCAGCTTCTTAAACAGCCACGTTACGCTGCCGTACAGTTCACTTACTCTGGCATTGAAAACTCTTCCAAGGCTTCCCAAATTAGCCCTCTCCTCTCGTTGAGCTATTTTCTAAGGCAAATTTTAGTCTCTTGATTTAAAAGAGGTGTCAGATTCAGGAAGATAGAAGGAGCAGGACTTAAAAGAGATACTCCCAAACCAGAAAGGAGTACCTACCTGAAATAGGCTGGTGATGGCCCTTGAGTAACCTGTACTAGTGGGAGGTGTCAGAACTAGATGATCCTTGAGGTCCCTTCCAACCTTACCATTCTATGATTCTATGATTCTATGTTTTCAAGCAGGCTGTGGGCTGCTGCAGCCTGCAGCTATTCGAGCAGCCAGCAGAGGGAAGTCACAGAGATCAAAGAATCGTAGAATAGTAAGGTTGGAAGGGACCTCAAGGATCATCTAGTTTCAACCCCCTGCCATAGGCAGGGACACCTCCCACTAGTACAGCTCACTCAAGGCCTCGTCCAACCTGGCCTTGAACACCTCATAGAATCATAGAATCACAGAATGGTAAGGTTGGAAGGGACCTCAAGGATCATCTAGTTCCAACCCCCTGCCATAGGCAGGGACACCTCCCACTAGTACAGCTCACTCAAGGCCTCATCCAGCCTGGCCTTGAACACCTCCAGGGAGGAAGCAGCCACAACCTCCCTGGGCAACCTGTGCCAGTGCCTCACCACCCTCACTGCAAAGAACTTCCTCCTAACATCCAGTCTGAATCTCCCCTCTGCCAGTTTAAACCCATTGCCCCCCATCCTGTCAAGATCCAGGAGAGTCATCACCTGAAGGTGTAAAATGCACCAACAGGTCTCAAAATGCAGTGCAGCAGGGTTGGTGCTAACTTTCCCAGGTGTTGCACACGCTGAACCACAGCCTTCCCTTCATAGAATCATAGAATGGTGCAAGTTGGAAGGGACCTCAGAGATCATCTAGTTCCAACCCCCTGCCACAGGCAGGGACACAGATCAGTCCCTTTGTATCTCCACAAGAAAGGATTTTTCTCTCCAGGTCTCACACGCTTGACACAATTAGCTGAGGTACAACAACAAACACTGCATGTGGAGAAACACACTTGTCCAGAAACAAAGCAGGTCCAAGTGGCATTATCATGGCATCCCCCATCAGGCTTAACTTGTGCTTCAGCAGAGCAGTAATGCCCCCGTCCCTCCCCACCCCCCCACTGCCCCTCTCTTCTTCTTTCCCATGAGCTTTATTTTTTTTTTTCCAGCTGGGCAGTAAGGGGTGCTGCACAGGCAAGTTGTTTTGTGTCCTTGCATGTTTTCCTGCAGAGTTCATTAGGATGCACTGTACCTCCAACCCAGACTGGTGGATGCCCTCTGAAGAGCAGATCAATAAGGTGTTCAGCGACGCCGTGGGACACGCTCGCCAGGGCCGCGCCGTGGGCACTTTCCTTCACAACGGCAACTCCTATTACGAAGGGACTGACCACCCGGGGTCACAGGATGAGGTCTTCAATAGAGGTATGCAGGATGGATCTGGTGATTGATGGCAGTGAGAAGAACCCTCATACAACAGTAGCTACCACTTAATTTAGGAGAGACTGTTTGTCAAACATACTTTACCCTGCGGTCGTTTTAAGAGTCCAAAGCATGTTCGAACGCATACTGCAGACATTTTAGCTTCTCCATCCCTGCCCTGTCCCACTTAACAGAAAGAAATCCATTTCAAGACCTGCTGTATGGGACTTCTCAGTGCCTATTATTTGCAAATCCTTCATAGCACCCTCAAAGGGAAATTGCAGTTCATTTCATCTAGTTCTAAAGGAAAGGTCATTAAAAAAAAACACCCAACCTATTAAAATGTCAAAAGGAACAGCAGCTACTCTCTCATCTGCCTATTGGTAACAAGCCCAGGTCTGGACTCACAACAGCTGGGTACTCTTTGCTTTCCCTGAGTGGGAGATGTAAGTCTGCAGGCTTATAATAAACAGAAGTGGTCTCCCACTTCCTAACAGAAAATAACATAAACACTACCTTAAAATACTCCACAAGATGAAAAATTCAGGGACTTCCTTTAGCCAACTCTGCCAGGAAATTAAGCTTCCCAGGTGTAAAACAGCAGCACTCAGCAGCAGCAGCAGCATCCTTCAAAGCCCCAGAATGACAACAGGCACTTCTAATGGATAAAAATTGGTTTGTGTATCAGGTAGACACTGTATTTATCTAGATTTCTGGGGGATTAGAGTTGATCATGACAGTTTTCATTAAAACAAGATTGAGAAAAACAAATTGCCATTTCAGAAGATAGGTTTGGCTTTGTCTGTTCCTATTCTGCAGCCACATTATGTAGCTTTAGAGGCTCCAAATTGCCTTTTCTTGGCTTTGCTTTCATTTGTGTTTTATATCCATTCCTTGAAACAGATGAGGCAATGTGCTGGTCTTTTAACAGTCAGATGCTCACTGCTGCATTCAGGAAGGGGTGGGGTGGGTAAGAAGAGCCTACTTGAACCTTCTCTTGGAAGGAAGCACAGGGTCCAGGCTATGAGCTGTAAGAAAAGAGTTGTGCTAGAGCAGAATCGACAATGGCACATGACAGTGGAAGCAGATACCTACTTTAAAAAACAAACAAACAAAAAAAAATCATCAGTCCACTGAAATCCTTGAATTCTAAAGTCTTAGAAGTCCATTGTCCTCCCCTCAAATTGATGCACTCCAGAAATACGCAATGCCAAAGAAATGATGCCCTTTCCTTCCCCTGTCAGGGTGTTTCCATCTCCTTGCCCTCATCTGGTCATTCAGGCCAGTTCTGGCATCCTTCTCAGCCTGAACCAGCTCTCCTTGAGGCAACATTTCCCCACTGACAGGTACAGGGGACTGGTTTTTTGGAAAGAAAGTTCACTTTGCTTTCAGCCATCCTTAGTGCTACCTCATCAGCGTTGACTCTCCTGAACGCCTCTCTCATACTCCCCAGCTTTCCTAACCGCCTTGTGCAAACCGCAAAAGAAGCTACTAATCACTCCTTTTACCCTTCTCCTCTCCTCCCTGACCTTCTGCAGGAGGCACCCAGTCCCTTCCTCAAAGATCAGGAAGAGTCCTCTGGGTTGAACACTCCTCTAGCTCTGGCCCGACCACAGCTAGAGGATCGAGGCAGTCCCTCAGAGCTCAGCTCGCCCACATAATAAGTCTGTTCCCACCATCTGCCTCTCTGCCTGCAGTTGTGACCAGTCTCTCACAACCAGCATGGGGGACATCTCAGGACGTGGACTCCACCGTGCACCACCGTAGACAGGACCTCGCTCAGCCAGGATATGCTTTAGGCCCTTAAAGATCCACTTCCTCTCGATTCGTTTTAACTTTCATCTTGTTTAAAAGGAGGTCAGAAGGCACTCGCTTGCCCCAGAATAACTCATTTCTTTTCTAAGAGTGAATTAAGCAGTGTAGTCACACTGAACCTCACCAGGCCAAGGGGTTTGGGACAGCATCCCTCACACTACAGGCAGGAGGTGACCTTCTCTGAGCAGCCAGCGTCGCGCGGTGACTTCCGGAGGAGAAACTTGCTGTATAGAAACGTCACGGTGCAGATATCCTATAAGTAGCTTTTCAGTGTCGAACTTCCCACTGTTTGGTTTGGTTTTTTGTTTTTTTTTTTAAGAAGAACTGTGCTAGAAGGTGTTACATTGCTCAGCTGGTGTCAGTCTTGCTGGTCTGTGTTTAATGTGGTGACACTTGCCAGAACTCCTTGGTAGAACATGTCGGAACGTGCGAGTCGGCGGTACCCTGTAAATTTGTCCACGGCAGTGTGTGTGTCACGCTGTATTTTTGTGAGCATTGTGATGGTTTCCTTTCAAGTGTTTAATCGTTAGGGGGTTAAAAAAATAGGAGCACTTCGTTTGTAGCAGTCACAGGACAGAATCACTGGGCTGGACAGATCTCTCTCACTGAAGATTTGCTGAATTAACTAACTGGTAAGCCTCGCTTTTAGTTGTAGTGTACAAAGTGTAGCCAGCGCCCTGGAACCACTCACAATCCTCCCCTCTCATAGCCCAAATGTACAGCTTCACCCTGAAAGCCACTTGGCACCCTGAAAGCCACTTGGGCACCAGAAATGGCTTTGCAGGTTGGCACCTTTCTTTACAAATGAAGTTGTGCCCTTAGTTGCTTGTGTGCACAGGCCAGTGACCTGAGTTGTAGTCACAGACCCCAGCTCAGCTCTCTTTGTTCACATCTGGCTTTAAAATCTGGGATGACAACAACTTTTCTCAGCTGTCTTTGGTTCTAATTGTCATCATGGCCACTTGACTCTGCATTACTAGACCCCAGCTCATCTCTTTTCATTCACATTTGGGTTTAAAATAACAAAGCACAACTTTTCTCAGCCGTCTTTGGTTCCATTTCCCATCATGGCTTCTTGACTCTGCATTACCAGGCCCCAGCTCATCTCTTTTTGTTCACATGTGGGTTTAAAATAGTGGATTACAACACTTCTGTTCACCTGTCTTTGGTTCTGTTTGCCATTATAGCCATTTGACTCTTGACTCTGCATTACCAGGCCCCAGCTCATCTCTTTTTGTTCACATGTGGGTTTAAGATCATGAATTACAACAACTTTTCTCAGCTGTCTTTAGTTTTAATTCCCATCATGGCCATTTGACACTTGACTCTGCATTACCAAACCCCAGCTCATCTCTTTTTCTTCACATTTGGGTTTGAGATAGTGGATTACAGCAACTTTTTCCACCTGTCTTTGGTTCCACTTCCCATTATAGCCATTTGACTCTTGACTCTGCATTGCCAAACCCCAGCTCATCACTTTTTGTTCACATTTGGGTTTCAGATCATGGAGTACAACAACTCTTCTCAGCTGTCTTTGGTTCTAGTTCCCATTACGGCTTCTTGACTCTTGCATTACCAGACCCCAGCTTATCTCCTTTTCTTCTCAACTGGGTTTAAAATCATGGATCACAACAACTTTTTTCACCTAATTCCCATCATGGCCACTTGACTCTGCATTACCAGACCCCAGCTCACCTCTTTTTGTTCATAATTGGGTGTAAAATCGTGGATTACAACTTTTCTCAGCTGTCTTTGGTTCTAATTCCCATCATGGCCACTTGACTCTTGCATTACCAGACCCCAGCTCATCACTTTTTGTTCACATTTGGGTTTAAGATCATGAATTACAACAACTTTTCTCAGCTGTCTTTAGTTTTAATTCCCATCATGGCCATTTGACACTTGACTCTGCATTACCAGACCCCAGCTCATCTCTTTTTCTTCACATTTGGGTGTAAAATCATGGGTTACCTATTTTCTCAGCTGCCTTTGGTTCTAATTCCCACCATAGCTTCTTGACTCTGCATTACCAGACCCCAGCTCATCTCTTTTTCTTCACATTTGGGTGTAAAATCATGGGTTACCTATTTTCTCAGCTGCCTTTGGTTCTAATTCCCACCATAGCTTCTTGACTCTGCATTACCAGACCCCAGCTCATCTCTTTTTTGTTCACATGTGGGTTTAAAATAATGGCTTACAACATTGTGGGTTGTTGGGTTTTTTTTCCACCTGTCTTTGGTTCTAATTGCCATCATGGGCACTTGACTCACCCATTCCAGCTAAAAAAAGAAACCCCAAACCTTTCACCACAGCATATGCCAATTAATTTGTTGGTGAGGCATTAGAAACTCATACACATCCAAGTGTCTAAATACCTGCAAGGTGTTAGGTATGAGGTTCTGGGACCTGCAATAGATAGCAGAGAAGCCCTTGCAGAGCAAGATGCCCATATTTATGCCGTGCATGCTGTGACAGTCAGCACATCCCTTTCCCAGCTCTGGATGCAGACAGCAGGCTCACAACAGAAGGAAGCTGCTATCTATCATGTCACCCCACAAAGTCCCAGGAGGATTGAGATTCTTGTCTTATCCTTCCCCACTCTTTAATCTTACTGTCATTTATGTATCTGCCTTCTCTCCCAACATGGTGTAGCAGTACCACAAGCCCATCTGTGCCAACATGCCTTCGCTCTATTTTCTATGACAAAATATTTGTGGAGAAACTGTGATGAAAAGGAAAAGAAAAGGGAAAAAAAAACAAACACCACAACAAAAAGAAAGAAAGAAAAGAAAAAAAAATTAATCCTGATATTTTTATTGTTCTGGTGTAGTTAATTCTATGAATACTTTCTAATGATGATTGTACTGTGTAGAGTAAGTACAGGTTAGGGATAGACCTTTACCATATATTGTACAAAAAAAAAGCCCCCCAGCTCCCCCATAGTGTAATATAGACTAGTAAGGGTTTGGTGACTATTTCTATAGGATGTGTGAATTGTTTTCTATGTGGCAACACACATTTCTTTTAAAAGAAGATAAAAGTCCTAGAGAGTTTTTTAAACAGTCGATATTTTTTAATTCTAAGAGACATTTGTTACCGACAGTTTTTCCTATTTCAGGTGTTACTTCTAATTTGAATATTGGTTTTCTTACTACATACCTCCAGTTTCATTTGTTCTGTTGCAGAAAGATGCACAATAAAAGTTAGTCTCTGGTTAACCTATCTCACTGTCTCTCGTTAGTCTCTGGTTAAACTGTCTCTGATTAGTCTTTGGTTAAACTTTAGTCACAGTATCACCAGGGTTGGAAGAGACCTCAAAGCTCATCAAGTCCAACCCATCACCACAGACCTCGAGACCAGACCATGGCACCAAGTGCCACATCCAAACCTGCCTTGAACACCTCCAGGGACGCTGACTCCACCACCTCCCTGGGCAGCCCATTCCAGCAGCCAATGACTCTCTCAGGCAAGAACTTTCTCCTCACCTCCAGCCTAAACTTCCCCTGGCACAGCTTCAGACTGTGTCCTCTTGTTCTGGTGCTGCTTGCCTGAGAGAAGAAAGCAACCTCCTCCTGGCTACAACCACCTTTCAGGTAGCTGTAGACAGCAAGAAGGTCTCCCCTGAGCCTCCTCTTCTCCAGGCTAACCAATCCCAGCTCCCTCAGCCTCTCTCCATAGGGCTGTGCTCGAGGCCTCTCCCCAGCCTCGTTGCCCTTCTCTGGACACACTCAAGCACCTCAATATCCTTCTTAAATTGAGGGGCCCAGAACAGGACACAGTACTCAAGGTGTGGCCTAAGCAGTGCAGAGTCCAGGGGGAGAATGAGCTCCCTGCTCCTGCTGGCCACACTATTCCTGATGCAGGTCAGGATGCCGTTGGCCTTCTTGGCCACCTGGGCACACTGCTGGCTCATGTTCAGGTGGGTGTCAATCAGCACCCCCAGATCCCTTTCTGTTTGGCTGCTCTCCAGCAGAAAGACTTTGTGATGGTTTCTTTTCTTCTGCTTGAGCAAAGCCTGATTGACTGCAGTTTCTGTGGCCCATACAACCATTCAGAGCTCCTGACAACACTTCATCTTCCTTAAAGAACAGGCATTTCAAATACCTGTCTGGTGTGCTTTAAAGCCTGGATTCCTAATTCTTTTTACAAGTAATAAAGATTTAGTCTGCTTTGGATCTTAAATTATTTGTGTACCACTAACAAGAAAGGAAAAATGACTTAAGCAACCCCTCTGAAAAAAAAAAAAAAAACAAAAAACACTACTTTTTTGGTACCCTTTGACTCCTCATTTACATGAGGCAAGTAAACTGCAAGAGAGATGTTAGTTGTACTCTCTATTCAGAGCTAACAATGAGAATAGAAGCAGCACAATACTTCAGCTAGGAGGGAGGGGGGGAAAAAAAAGCAGCACATTGTCATTTTCCATTCACTGCTGCAGTGTAAGCCTTGAGGCATGCACAGAAGTTGAGGTTTCCTACAGGAGTCAATATTAATCAATTGTTCTATTCTACCAAGCCAAAATGCCTTTAAGAGCACATGCCCATGAAATGAAATACTTTTCTTTCAGGTTTTAAACAATTATGTTTCTGGGGACTCTTTTGAGAGAAACACATCTGGGGGAAAAAAAAAAAAAAAAAAAAAAAAAAAGATTATTTAATTGAGGATTTTCAAAAACTGCCACACTTCTGGTAACACAAAAAGTCTGGAAAACTCTTTGCAGGGAGCCTGCATTCAATGCTCTCATCATTAGCAGAGGTACTTCCATAATGCATAATTTTCTTTGCTACAGGAAGAAGAAAGGAAAAAAAAAAGTCAGGTAAAATGATCACAAGGAGAACACAGAATTGCAATCAGTGTATTGTCTAGACAAAATGCATCTCAAGCTCTTCCCTGTACTCCCCCCTTATCAAACTGGGGCAATAAAGCTCTTTCCAAAAAAAGCCCTGAGTCTCTAGATAGAGCTGCAAACCCCAGCAGCTGCCAGAATCAGGACACTCTGGTTAGTTGTGGCTGATGTGATTTGTGACATTCAAGGCAGCAAACTCTATTGTCACCTATGTTTGGACAAAGTACAGTACAAAACCCAGAGGCCAAGAGTAGCCCTCCTATTGAAAACCTAAAGATGCTCATTATGGCTTCAGAGAATCACAGAATGGTAAGGTTGGAAGGGACCTCAAGCATCATCTAGTTCCAACCCCCTGCCATAGGCAGGGACACCTCCCACTAGTACAGCTCACTCAAGGCCTCCTCCAACGTGGCCTTGAACACCTCCAGGGAGGGAGCAGCCACAACCCTCCTCTAGGAGTAAGAGTTATTAGAAAAATAATAAATATCTGTGTACTCATTCAAAGCAAGAAGAAAAGTAGAGGCCAAGAAGCCTTCAGCCTGAGTCACTCAGGATAAAGGATTATGGTGATTTGGCCTGCATCCTCTTAAGGAAGTCACAGAGTTCTCCAGGAGGACCAGAGAGGTCCAAAAGGTGGATCCTGGAAATCATAGTTTTGCCATTCAATTCTGCTATCACTTTGTAAGTGGGCACCAAAGCCATATCTTTCTCTTCTCTCTCCCTTCCTTTGGCTCTCTAGAGGGAGTCTCATGTGGCAGATTTTAATTGGCAGGGGGGCAAAGTTCCTAACCCACCTCAATGATGCAACTTGTCCTTGGAAAAAAAAAAAAAAAATGTTATTTTCCTATTGCCCAAGTTCTTACTGCTTTTAGACCAGAATGCAGAGCAAACAGCCCACTAAAATATTTACCACTATAATATGCTTATCATAGAATGGTTTAGGTTGGAAGGGATCATTTAGTGCCAACCCCCTGCCATAGGCAGGGACACCTCCCACTAGCACAGCTCACTCAAGGCCTCCTCCAACCTGGCCTTGAACACCTCCAGGGAGGGAGCAGCCACAACCTCCCTGGGCAACCTGTGCCAGTGTCTCACCACCCTCACTGGAAAGAACTTCCTCCTAACATCCAGTTTAAATCTCCCCCTTAATAAATGCTTTAGAAAGTGGAGGGGCAGAGGAGGAACAACAACATCAAATATACTGAAGAATTCAAAGGTGCATAAGAGAGACGATTCAGACTTGAGATTGGTTCGCTGGGGGAAAAACAATCACTTCAGAATTTTATCTGTTACAGAAAAACCAAACTCTACAGGAAAAGAAGCATGATGAGTGCACAGCCAACTCTGACTTGGAAACATGAAGATCACTCAGGGTTTTGGAATACTCAGATAACTTTTTTTCCAACATTGCAAATTGTACAGAACCACGAGCCACACATAAGCAAAGTTTCACACAGCAGAGGGGCAGCAGCACTTTAAATACAATCTGAAAAAAATTAAAAGTAAATAAAAACTGCAAGGGCAGGCTACAAAATTATTTTAAAAGATCATATCTTGATTAAAAAAACAAACCAATAACCTAGAGTAACTTTGTTAGCTAAATCCTCACTCCAAATTAATCTTAAGAAATATTTTGTAATTGCATTTGTGATAAAGAGGGGAAGAAAAAAAAAAGTGACAAAGAACAAATCCACTCCTCCACATTTAGTAAGTTGTTTTTTTTTTAATTCAGGTAATTCTATCGTGTGAATGCATTAGCTAAACATTTCCCACACACACACACCCCAAAAATACTAAACCCAAAGGATACCTAAGTACTGGACCCACATCACCTCAAGTTTTAAGTAATAAAAAAAAAAAAAAAAAAAACAGAAAAACTTCCAA
>VWZE01006500.1:328192-338709 GCA_013396675.1 Eubucco bourcierii | reverse complement strand
AAAAAAAAAAAAAAAAAAAAAAAAAAGCAGTAAAACTCTCAAAATTATTCAAAATGAACTGTAGTAGGTATTAAAAATGTAACAGGTTGGGATCCCTTTGCATCTCCAGCCTGAGAGGTTCAATGAAGTAATATTTTCATCCAACTGCAAGACATGTAAACTTCCAAGGTGCTGCCCAAACCAGTCTGCCTGCCTTTTGGTGATGCATCACCATCCAGGTTGGGGATTTTTGTTAACTTGGAACTGAGTCCTCAGACTGTGTACCCAAAACCATTCAAGTTGTGGCTTCTTCAATTTAACATCCTGTGATTATCAATAATGTACAGCTGAGAGACAAGGATCTGAACCTTGTCTTGGAAGACAAACAAAAGGTGTGTGCATGAGTGTGCTTCTGGCTCAGGTAAGGAAATTAAAACTCATAATGAATTACATCTTTGATGAAGAAGAAAACATTTTTAGAGGCTTCTGGAGCACGTGTGCTGTAAGAATATAAACTCAGGCCTCCTCTTAACAAAGACAGAGGAACACTTTGGTGTTGGGTAACATTGACCAACCTCTCAGTGGAATTTCTGCCCTGCAAAATGTATGCTAACACTACTCAATCATCAGTAACTCCAGCATAAAGCTGTCCTTAGGTCACAATGACTGTCTCCACTAACCTCCCCAGGAAGAACAATCTTCTCAATTTCACTTCTCTTCAGGTTGATAAGATTTCTGGAAAAATGGGTTTGTTAAAGTGTTTATTCACATTCAAAATTCACTTAAATATCCTAAGAAGGAGGGAAAAAGTTGGGCATTAGCAGATTCCAGTGCTCTGAAGAAGGCTAAGAGCAGAGATGAGATGAAGTTTACATGGAGGGGAGAAATGAAAGATAAATGACTTAAAATGTGCTAAAATATGTCTCATTGGTACAGTACACTTCCAAATTACCTGTAAACTGCAGTTCAAATCATCAAGCTTAAATACACTAACTAGTTCTAGGAGGAAAGCAGCTGAAGTAAAGCCTTCTTTTGGATTAGTCATAATAAGCTAATGTGCTATGAAGAAGCCATCAGTGAAGAGGGATGATGGACAAAAGGTACTGAAGAGACCTCTTCACTCACAACTACTCTATGTGAAGTCCCATCTGTAACTAAACTCTGGAATGTTTTTTCTACTTAAAATGACCAGCATAGTCATAGAATGCAATGGGCTGGAAGGGACCTCTAGAGCTCATCTAGTCCAGCCCCCCTGCAGCCAGCAGGGGCATCCCCAACTAGATCCAGTTCCTTAGAGCCACACCAAGCCTGACCTTGAATGTCTCCTTCACCACCTCCCTGAGCAACCTGTTCTACTGTTCCACCCCTGTCAGAGTAAAGAGCTTCTTCCTAATGTCCAATCTAAATGGACCCTGCTCTGGTTTAAAATCATTGCTCCTTGTCCTATTGCTACATGCCTTTGTAAACAGCTCTTCCTCAGCTTTCTTGTAGGCCCCCTTCAGGCTACCAGAAGGTCTCCCTGGAGCCTTCTCTTCTCCAGGCTGAACAACCCCAATTCTCTCTCTGTGGAGAGGTGCTCCAGCCCTCTGATCATTTTTGTGGCTCTCCTCTGGACTGCCTCCATCAGGTCCATGTCCTCCTTGTGCTGGACCCAAAGATCTCTGCTGTTGTCAGAAGGCATGCTATTTTAAATCTTCACAATTCATACAATCATAGAATCATAGAATGGTAAGGTTGGAAGGGACCTCAAGGATCATCTAGTTCCAACCCCCTGCCATAGGCAGGGACACCTCCCACTAGTACAGCTCACTCAAGGCCTCATCCAACCTGGCCTTGAACACCTCCAGGGAGGGAGCAGCCACAACCTCCCTGGGCAACCTGTGCCAGTGCCTCACCACCCTCACTGCAAACAACTTCCTCCTAACATCCAGTCTAAATCTCCCCTCTGCCAGTTCAAACCCATTGCCCCTTGTCTTGTCATTACAAGACCTTGCAAATTCACTAGTAAGTGACACTTAGTATGAAAATAATAACATCCTAAAAAAGCCATTTTCAGTCAAATCTGGACATGTTGGTCTCCACAGTTATTTTGTGCAATGCTAATAGTTTTAGTTCCAAACTGATTTTTGAAGACTTGCGTTTCTGATTCAACATTTCTTCTTCAGCAACTCAGGGATTACTCAACACCTGAGTCACTTGGAAGGTCTTAGTAACACCTCTCACCTATGAGCAATTCTCATTTTACTGGAATATGTTAAAGTGCAGTTAATTCCACTTCTCTCTCAGCCTGCATGCTCAGGACTCATGGCATTACTAACAAAGCCTGGGGCCTTACAGAATCGGCTGTGACTCGGGTGGCCTGCTACAGCCTTGAGGCTGATTATGTACAGTGTTTAGAACTGCACATTTCAAAGTTAAAACCTCTAAGCACTTATTTTAGAATTGTTGAGGACCACTGAGAAAATTATTTTTACTTTCCCAAACAAGTTAGGTCAATTTCTACCAAGAAAAAAAAAAAAAAATCAATCCAAAAAACCAAAAACCACCAAAAGTAAACAGTTTAGAATGCAGATAACAGATAATGTCCAAAGGTAAATAAATTAAAAATATATAATGTATGCATTTGTTTAATTATAAATAGTTCTAATACATCTTTTTACCATTGAAACTTCCAACTACATCTCTTTTACCTTCTAGCAAAGGCTGTAACTGACCATACAGCCTATCAAAAGTATAAAAAGCCCAAAATCCCAGGTGACTTTTTAATAAGCACTAACATAAATATCTCCCAGATTACATCTGAAGATACTTACAAATAAGAGAATGAGTGTCAAAATAGGGAAGAAAGGAGGGGGGGGAAAAAAAAGAACAAAATTTCAACAGAGGAAATTCACTGAAATTTCTACACAGTAATTTCTTCCCAGAAATTGAACTGTGGCTAACTACATACACCTGACTTCACTGAAAAGAAAAAAAAACAACCAAAACCACAAAACCAACCCTACTTATTTTTCTGAAGTGCAGTTGGTAATCACAAGGGTGACAAAAAGCAGATTTCCAGGTACTTGAGAGAAGGCCAGTGCCCATTTGAAAGAATTTCTCATAGAAAAGAAAAACTGTGAAACAATCACACAGCAGAAACATTACAATTAGTTTAAGGTTGGCAGGTTCCACTGGAACAAACTCTTCCTAGCTAATCTTAATATCTCCCAAGAACCTTTAATGATGTCTTGAAAGAAACTAAAGAAGTGCAAACTGACTGCAAAGGGACACAAATAGGAAAAAAAAAAAAAACAAACCAACCAAACAAAAGTGTGTTGTCTATTTTCAGGCAGCTCTATTTGCCTAACCAAGCCTTGAGTCTTCAGTTCTGAACTGCAGTAAAATACACTCAGGCAGGCTCTCCTGTGGGATTTCAGCCAAGTAGCTTTTGAAAACTGATTTTGCCGTGGATGTTTGTGTCTGCAAGTCCTGTCCTCCTCCAGAACCAGAAGCAGTGCTAACAGTCCAGGAAGCCTACAGCCAAAGTAAGCGAGGTATGGTGCTGAGGTCACTGCAATTTCAGAAGCTTTTCAGCCCTTCTTTCCATCCTGAAGACTTCTTCTGCCAAGTCTATAGTATCTCCAAATCCACATGGCGAACGTCAGGATTTCGTTGCTGAAATAAAATTTAAAGAAAAGAAGCATTTTGATTGGAAATATTTAAGGTTTTTATACAGGGATATAAATAATGTCTTTTAGGCATGATCTTGGCAACTGGGTCACAAAATCCCCTTTTCTGGCAGCAAAGGGAGTGTTTTAAAACAAGGAATAGCTTCAAACAACATCGACAGCACTGTAAGGGCTTTCTCTGAAGCTAAGTCATCTCTTTATCTGGCAAATACTTTTCAGCACCACAGATAAAGGCAGTTTTTACATAAACTGTCCAATCATAGAATGGTAAGGTTGGAAGAGACCTCAAGGATCATCCAGTTCCAAACCCCTGCCATAGGCAGGGACACCTCCCACTAGCACAGCTCACTCAAGGACTCCTCCAACCTGGCCTTGAACACCTCCAGGGAGGGAGCAGCCACAACCTCCCTGGGCAACCTGTGCCAGTGTCTCACCACCCTCACTGCAAACAACTTCCTCCTAACATCCAGTCTAAATCTCCCCTCTGCCAGTTCAAACCCATTGCCCCTTGTCCTGTCATTGCAAGACCTTGTCAATAATCCCTCCCCAGCCTTCCTGTAGGCCCCCTTCAGATACTGGAAGGCTACTCTAAGGTCTCCTGGAAGCCTTCTCTTCTCCAGACTGAAGAGCCCCAACTCTCTCAGCCTGTCCTCATAGCAGAGCTGCTCCAGCCCTCTGATATCTCACTTTAAGAAAGTTGCAACAGATTCTTTCCTGAAATAATTTGTTCTGTGCCACTGAAGCTCTTTATAAAGACTCAAAATGCTGCTTCTACTAAGAAACATGCATTTTCTGATACTGCAGAAATACATTTTCATCATTAGATGGATTGTATAATCCATGAGAGGTTTTACTGAAAGTGTCACTGACTTCAAAGTCATGCAGCATATGAATCAGACTAGCAGATTTAGTACAGCATATTCAACACAATCACTGAAATCCCTGCCTGTACCAAAAACCAGTACTCATGCTTATAACCTCTTTAGCCATGAGCCTGCTCTTCAAAACTGGATCATAGAATCATAGAATGGTAAGGTTGGATGAAACCTCAAGGATCATCTAGTTCCAACCCTCTGCCATAGGCAGGGACACCTCCCACTAGTACAGGTCACTCAAGGTCTCCTCCAACCTGGCCTTGAACATCTCCAGGGAAGAAGCAGCCACAACCTCCCTGGGCAACCTGTGCCAGTGTCTCAGTAATTAAACTCAACAATAATATTTTGATTTTTAAACAGCACCACAAGACTAAAGTTAGAATATTTTATCCAATATATTAAGCAAGGGTAGGCATCCTCTTGAGTAGTGTCTCATAATAAGACTGTCTGACAGTCAGTACATGCTTCTGTATTCAGGTCAGAAAATTCAAGATTAACAGCCACAATAAAGTGATAAAATTAAAAATGGAAACAGTTGCATCCACCAAAGGGTATTTTTATCACAGAATGAAAAACAAAAGTAATTCTAAGAAAGTTAGGACAAGTTTATAAAAGGAGTAAACCTTGTACTGCTTCAACAAGAGTAAAAAATGTTGAGTGAAGCCTTCATCACAGACTGATATATCTCTTGTGCCCAAGTGGCCAAGAAGGCAAATGGCATTCTGGCCTGCATCAGCAATAGTGTGGCCAGCAGGAGCAGGGAGGTCATTCTCCCCCTGGACTCTGCACTGCTTAGGCCACACCTTGAGTCCTGTGTCCAGTTCTGGGCCCCTCAATTTAAGAAGGACATTGAGGTGCTTGAGTGTGTCCAGAGAAGGGCAACGAGGCTGGGGAGAGGCCTGGAGCACAGCCCTATGGAGAGAGGCTGAGGGAGCTGGGATTGGTTAGCCTGGAGAAGAGGAGGCTCAGGGGAGACCTTCTTGCTGTCTAGAACTACCTGAAGGGTGGTTGTAGCCAGGAGGAGGTTGCTTTCTTCTCTCAGGCAACCAGCACCAGAACAAGAGGACAGAGTCTCAAGCTGTGCCAGGGGAAGTTTAGGCTGGAGGTGAGGAGAAAGTTCTTGCCTGAGAGAGTCATTGGCTGCTGGAATGGGCTGCCCAGGGAGGTGGCGGAGTCAGCGTCCCTGGAGGTGTTCAAGGTGGGTTTGGACGTGGCACTTGGTGCCATGGTCTGGTCTTGAGGTCTGTGGTAATGGGTTGGACTTGATGAGCTTTGAGGTCTCTTCCAACCTTGGTGATACTGTGTGATACTGTGATCCGATACTGTGCTAAGCAGCAGATACAAAACCAGAACTGACATTTGCTTCTTTACAACCAAAACTGAATTCAACAGCCTGCAAATAACCTGACAATCTGAGAATACAGTAACAAAGACATAATCGGGTCTCATTTGATAAAAATATTATTCTACAGTGGTAAAAACAGGACAAAATACCTAGAAAATGGATCAACAGCAAAGTAAGGGTTTGCTGCTGGTCAGAATTTAGTTACTGATAATACAGTAAGAAAATTTGCATGAGGATCATAGAATCATAGAATGGTAAGGTTGGAAGGGACCTCAAAGATCACCTAGTTCCAACCCCCTGCCATAGGCAGGGACACCTCCCACTAGTAGAGCTCACTCAAGGCCTCATCCAACCTGGCCTTGAACACCTCCAGGGAAGGAGCAGCCACCTCCAGGGAGGGCAACCTGTGCCAGTCTCACGACCCTTACTTATAAAGAACTTCCTCCTGATATGCAGTCTAAATCTCCCCTCTGCCAGTTTAAATCCACAGGATTATCAACCTCTTCTCCTTTCCCATATTTACAAACAAAATCCCAGCAGTGATTGTGTTTAAAGTCTATTACAGATTAAGCATTCCCTAATGAGCAGCTATATTTACCTTTAGGTCCTTCTCAAGTCTGTCTACTTCAGCTCCTAGTGTGTCAATGATATTCTCACCATGCTTAAGCATGAAAGCTTCTAATTCTTCAAGGGTTTTCACTTGTTGAATTTCCTAGGAAGAAATCAAATTTAAGAGGTTGACATAAGGGAAAGAAAAGGAATTAGAAACACTACAGAGGGCCCTGACATATTTCAATTCAGTGAAAGGAAACCAAAGAAAACAAACCTTTTCATTTCAAAACATCACCTGTTCTTCTGTCTCCAAGACACAGAAGAGTAGCACCTGCTCAGTGAATACAGCTGGCTTACCATTACATTGAATCATAGAATGGTAAGGTTGGAAGGGACCTCAAGGATCATCTACTTCCAACCCCCTGCCATAGGCAGGGACACCTCCCACTAGTTCAGGTTACTCAAGACCTTGTCCAACCTGGCCTTGAACACCTCCAGGGAGGGAGCAGCCACAACCTCCCTGGGCAACTTGTGCCAGTGTCTCACCACCCTCACTGCAAAGAACTTCTTCCTGACATCCAGTCTAAATCTCCCCTCTGCCAGTTTAAACCCATATATCATACATCTGCACTTGCTATAAAAAGCTTCTTCTCTAATGGATTTCCTTCTTTATTGTTCAACTAAGCTGAGAGAATTTCATTCATCTTCTAGAAGTTTCTGGAGTATCCTATGCTCACAGTAGAGCAGAGCTGGCTACTCCTGTGTGTTCTTCCCTCATTTTCATCCATTCTTGCTATTCTATTACACTGCTTGGTCTGGGCATTACATTATCACCTCATCTGAAAATCCTGAAGAACTACTATGAATGCTGCTGTAAATATGGCTCCTCCATGATAGCAAAAAAAAAAAAAAAATCAAGTATAGGAACTCAGAGTAGGAGATCCATAGCATACAGGACTGAAGTAATGAGGTTAGGGGAGACAGAATGTTATGCTCCTCTGTCCCAAAACCCACAGATATCAGAAGCACCAAAGCAGTTTTTACAGCACTGCCATCAGCTTTCCTTAGAGGTCTCACATCAAGCTGGCCAGAAGCTATTTGCCTTGTACTGGTATTTCAGCCATAGTTTAGGTGGCAGAGCTGCAGTCAGTTTAGGACAGCCAGGTTATTGCTAACAGAGGAATTATTAAACAGACAATTCTTTTTGTGTACACAGGAACTACAACACAACATCAAGTTCTTCTCCCTCACCATTACTCTAAAGCTGAAGAGGAATAATATAAAAGATTGTCCCAACCACAATCAGCCATGATTATGATCACAGTAACTCTAGCAAGAAAAAGATTATCTGAATGGCAGAATTTCAACAAGCACTTCCCAACTTTAGAAAGAGCAATATTGATACTGATGCTAGCTGAAAAACTACAGACCAAAAGGCAAGCACCATGCCTGGCCTTGACTTTGGGTGGTTAAGTCCTGCTGAAAGTAACTATCCCTTAACAAGGCTTTTGTAGCTGACAGGAGGTTACTGCCTGAAACTACAAGGACCTCTCTAAGAAACAGTTGCCAGCATAGAAACAATCAGAAAGAACATTTCCAACAACACTAGTAGGAAGAACCAGTGAAGGCTGCATACAAACTGCCAAAGGGAATAATGAGTAAAAAAACAAACAGCCCTTGAAAATAAAAGCATCAGACTAAACAGCTGCAACAGCAAAGCAACAGAGACTTGGCAATACAGAACCAAGTAAAGCTGCAATGCCTCAGCTGTAAACAGCCAACAGCACTCTTCTCAAAAATGAATTACAATGAAATTCCATATATGAATACACAGATCACTTATTGCAGTATCTATAAATACATTTATATATGTGTGTGTGTGTGTAACATTCATACATTCTTATTTTGACACTTAAAGGCACTACATTTTAAAAAATGGGTCACTGATTGATGGTTTTAAAGATTCCAGTAATTTAAACATAAACCCAGGTAACTTCCAAGTAGTGTTTAACAAAGTGCAGACATCTAACATCTACTTTTCACTGAAAAGGTAGCAAAGAAAGCAATCTTGTAGCTACACAAGTAAATGTATATTGGCAAGTTAATGGTGAAAATGGGTAAGCAAGAAAAACATTTTGTCCACTTAGACTCTCCTTGTAATTTAGAGAGATTATTCTTTACTTCATAATTCACTGTTTTGACACACAGAATGCAACTGAAAGCAGTTTTGCATTTCTATACTGAAGAGAGAGGATTAAGAAAAGCTACTCTAAATGACACTAAAATCAGAAACAGGCACTTGCTTAAGGGTGGATAATAGCTAAACACTGTCAAAATGCTAAGTCATGTGAAGCAAGCAATCCATATTCAAGCCTAGTCTAACTGGCAGGATCAGTAAGCTGTGCTACCCAGTTTTTGGCACCCAAGGCTCTGCCAAAACAGCTATCTGTCCTCAGGTGACAGGGCTTACATATTTAACTGGAGATCTTGTCATTCAAGGTTATTGTTTCTCATCAAAATTATTTTGGACAAATCTGTATTTTCTAAGGAAAAAAATCAATTAAAAAAAAAAAAATCTCCTATCCCAGGCCCTGCTCAGCCCAGAAGTGTCTCTATTTCAGCAGCACATAATATAGAATCATAGAACGGTAAGGCTGGAAGGGACCTCAAAGATCATCTAGTTCCAACCCCCTGCCATAGGCAGGGACACCTCCCACTAGTACAGGTTACTCAATATGATCAATGCCCAAGAAGGTTGTGGATGTCCCATCCCTGAAGGTGTTCATGGCCAGGCTGCATGTGGCCTTGAAGAACCTGATCTAGTGGAAAGTGTCCCTGCCCATGGCAGGGGGTTGGAACTAGATGATCTTTTAAGATCCCTTCCAACCCAAACCATTCTGTGATCCCATGTACACGCAAAGTAAAAACATCTGCAACCCTTCAAATTGAAGAAGTGGAACACATCTTGCCTACTTGAAGATCTTGGGTTTTAGACATACTTGAAACTGGAAAGTAAAGATCAAATACCAGAAGTTATAAAATGATTTTTTTCCAACATACTTGTAGCAGCTGTTCAATGTCTTGTTTTTCCAGGTAAGAACGAGTAACAACCCGTCCATCAAAGTCTACTTCTGCCTTGAATCTCACTTTGCTCATTCCCATGTCTGTGGCTTTAACATCATGAATTGCTCTGAAACACACAATTTTTGAAGAAAATGTAGAACAGCAGAAAACAAACAGCTAGCTAAGTTTGACTTCTGATGTTACCATCACAGTAAAAGGATCCTGTAATTCAAGAAGGCCGCTGCTTTGGATTAACGCGTCCTCGGTTTGCCACCACACACTTCCAGTTAAATACTGACTCACAATGAACTGCTTAGAGCAGCTCCACAATTACCTCCTACACCTACACATCTATAAATGGCTCCCTGCATATACATGGCACTACTTCAACTTTCAGTCTGAGGTAAGGAATAATAATGTATTGTCAATTACAGCAAGCACACATTGCAATTCTAGAAGTGGCCTTTCCCAGGTAACTACAGTTTGGAAAAGTATGACCTCTTGGAAAGTTTGCAATTCAGTTACATTTGATATAGGAACAAGTTAAAGATATTGTGTTTGGAACTCATTTTTTTTATCATATTCAACTACTGATCATGTCTAATCCTAATACAACAAACAGCATGTTTGGAAATGCTGGAAATTTATTTATTGAAATGTCCATAACAGATACTAGAACATGAATATTGCAGTATCTTTAGAATTGGGGTTTTTGAAGACTTCTGCCTTCCTATAGCATAGTTTTGTTCCAGTTTGTTACATGAACTCTGGTGTGAATGTAGGTAATAAACGAGAAGCCCTCTGTTTTTCAGAGATAAGATTATATGAAGCAAACTCAGCACCCAGACATACTCAGTGTGAAATAAAATCATAGCATAGAAAAATAAAATAAATTTGACATAACACACAAAACCTGAGCCCCACGCAAAACCTGAGCCCCACGCAAAACCCAAGCCCCATGCAAAATCCCCGAGCCCCACGCAAAACCCCAGCCCCACACAAAACCCCGAGCCCCACGCAAAACCCAAGCCC
>VWZE01006500.1:312947-327882 GCA_013396675.1 Eubucco bourcierii | reverse complement strand
AAAACCCAAGCCCCACACAAAAACCCAAGCCCCACACAAAACCCCAAGCCCCACACAAAACCCCAAGCCCCACACAAAACCCAAGCCCCACACAAAACCCAAGCCCTACACAAAACCCCAAGCCCCACACAAAAACCTAAAATTAAATCACAATAAAATACTGTTTCCTAATTTCGATTGTCACAAATTTATCTTCATAGCCAAGCAGAATTCATAATTATCACTGCAGAGTAAGTTTCCACATTTTTTGTCAAGCCCAGAAAAGAAGTGGTGAGCCATAAACAGGAAGAAGTAGTCCTGAATTAGTTCTACTAACACTTCCAAGGCAAAAGAAGTATCTGAAGTCAGCTATAAAATATTTGGGTTTATTAACAGAAAAATGCAGTTTAAAGACAAAGCTTAGTCTCCAGTGAAGCTCACTTGATGGACACTGCTAAACTTTTTTCCCCCTCATTCATTTTACTGAGTTGTGCAATTCCAGAGCATCTTTAAATTTACCATGCCCTTTGTCTTAAGAAAATTTACTCTTGCTAGATAGAAATGTTTCTTTTCATCTAGATGCTTATAAACCAGAACTAACTTCATCAAGTGGTGCAGGAAGAAAGTGGAGGGCATGTATTTTAGAAGTGAAGAATAGCTGACATAGAACAGGATGCAGAAATTTAAGATCAACAGTCACAGGAAATGTTCATGAAATATCTCTTGTGATCTTCAGGATAGAGGAGGGGTAAGCATCTTAAAATAGAACTAGAACATGAACTAAATATAGAGACACCAAAAATACATCCTAGTAAACATTAAAGCAGATCTTTTAAAAACTATCAGCTTACTGGTAGCAATATGGAATTTCCAACTCAAATCAAATTTTCACAGCTATTTTGTGGGAAACTAACAGCTCAAAATGGTATTAACTGGAGTAACCTAACATCAAACCTCTTCCTCACACAAGAGGGTATTAAAGAGAATGGATGTGGTTCAGTGAGGGTTACTGAAGAGAATCTGCATCCACCTGATTCAAAAAATGTTGATGATATATCAAGTGCCTATCAGAGCTAAGCAAGAAGACAAGAGATATTTGAGATTCTCATTAAGCAGCAACCTGATAAAATGCATTGGAATGATGCACATTCTCTAAGTGTGAAGAAGAAAATCCAACCTTACTGCTTATAATCTGTCCAGGAAAGATAAGACAGTGAGTCAGGCAGAGAAAAATCACTAATAATTCAAAAATACAAATGTGCATGGAAAAATGTAAGCTACAAAGCTTGCTCATGGAATCTTCTGGATGGCTGGCAGACCCCATCAATTCAAACTATGGAAAGGAGCAAGTTTCACATTAAAGATTAATTTGCCAGAGGACATCAAGTTACTGATTTCAAATCATCAGCTATAATATAGAGCAGCTCTCCTATGAGGACAGATTGAGAGAGCTGGGGCTCTGCAGCCTGGAGAAGAGAAGGCTTCGAGAAGACCTTACAGTAGCCTTCCAGTATCTGAAGGGAGCCTACAGGAAGGCTGGGGAGGGACTACTGACAAGGTCTTGTAATGACAGGACAAGGGGCAATGGGTTTAAACTGGCAGAGGGGACATTTAGACTGCATGTCAGGAGGAAGTTCTTTCCAGTGAGGGTGGTGAGACACTGGCACAGGTTGCCCAGGGAGGTTGTGGCTGTTGCCTGCCTGGAGGTGTTCAAGGCCAGGTTGGACGAGGCCTTGAGTGACCTGTACTAGTGGGAGGTGTCCCTGCCTATGGCAGGGGGTTGGAACTAGATGATCCTTGAGGCCCCTTCCAACCTTACCATTCTATGATTCTAATATTTTTTCCCCCTCTCCAAACTAGAATGACAGCTTTTCCAGTAGCACAATAGCTGTTACAATGAAGTAAAAACTGAAGATGAAACTGTAGTTTCCAGTACCTGAAGAGGGCCTACAAGAAGGATGGAGAAAGACTGTTTATCAAGGCCTGGAGTGATAGGACGAGGGGCAAAGGTTTCAAATTAGGGAAGAGTAGATTTAGATTGGATGTTAGGAACAGGTTCTATACCATGAGAGTGGTAGAACACTGGAACAGGTTGCCCAGGGAGGTGGTTGAGGCCCCTTCCCTGAAGATATTCAAGGTGATGCTTGCCAGGTCTCTGGGCAGCCTGATCTAGTTGAGGATGCAGAGGAGGCTGGACCAGATGACCTTTGGGGGTCCCCTCCAACCCAGACCACTCTATGATTCTATGAAACTCTCACTAAGAATAGTTTATGCCTAGACCTTGATCACATTCCACAAGAACAGAATCAGGACAGTCTGTACCACATCCACCATTCAGACTAATCTGATGCCATAACCGAGTTCAGCTACTGGCATGTGAAAATTTTAACACAATTCTATTCCAAAACAGGAATCCTATCTTACTTCTGGAATGAAGGGCCTGTTGTTCAAACCTGCTGCTTGCAACAGAGATGATGCAGCATTCTGCTTCCTCTTAAGTGTTCTGGTATTAACTAATAGGCCTGGTTTTTTCCCCCTTCAGAACTTAGTAATGATTTTGAAATTTAAATAAACCACTAAAATATTCCAGTTGATTTATACAGAAGTATATTCCTGAATAAAGATTAGAAGAAAACAAAAGAGTGTTTGCTCTCTAAATCAAGGTTAATATTGTTAAAGCTAGAACAGCTTCTTAAGAAGCATTTATACAAGATTTCAGAATTGCAATGAGCTGTAAGTTTATTTCACTACAAAACTGTACATTGTCAGAGAAATTAGCATTGAATTCATTCTGTCAGCCTCTAACACACAGAATCTATTACATCATAATGCTACTGCAGCCCTTCTCTGCCAACTGCTACAATAATTCCAGACACTGAATAGTAGCAGTGATAGAATTTAAATATTTAAGTGCTAATAAACTATAAAAGCAACATTACAATATCATTTAAGTGCTTGCACCTTATGCATTTGAGGATAGTTTTAAGTTTGTGATGGCTTTCTCATCAAGTCATTGTCAACTCCTGTAACTAATGTAAAAGATATTTGCAGTTTTATTTCAGCTGTGGAACATGAGAGGTAAAAGCATCCACTTACTGTTAACTGTTAGCATAGAAACAGAAGCCAGTAATGATAAAGGTTCTAAAACCTCAACACAGAAGAGCCTACCCTCAAAGTAACCAATCTCACCACATTTCCCCTCATTTAAAGTGCTTGTAGTGTTTTTGCTAAATGGTATTTTCTTGCTGTTTGTTGTCCTTAGTAGAGATTGAGCTGTAGACTCTTACCTTACTACAGGATCACTTTCCAGTAACTCAGTGAGTCGCTGCAGCTGCTCAGGTTGAATGGATCTTCCCAGCAGGGCTTCAGTGTTGGTATAGATGAGAAATGCTGACACAGTTCCCAGCAATGTTCCCACACCTAGAGATCCCACGCTGTCATAGTAAGGGTTTCCTAAACAGGACATGCCAAATTAGTATCACAGAGCACTTCTAAAACATATCAGTGTGAAATCTGAATTATCTGCTAACAGTATATAATTGAAGGGTTGGGGTTTTTTTAGTTTTTGATGGGATTTTTCTTTTGTTTTGGCAGGGTTTCAAGGCACTGCCAATTGCTTTTTACCGAAGAACAAAGTGAAGCTGGAAGAACACAAGTTTTCAAGTCCCTCCTGAAGCAGTTGCCATACACATCACCCTACCTGGATCAATTAGGTTTGCCACACTGTGGAGCAGCAGCTATTGTAATCTGAAGACAACACTCACACCACTACGTATCAAAAGGAAGGACAGAACTGCTTCTGTAAGTCCTCCTCACGTGCACATGGAGCTGCATACCACTGGACAAGGAAGGTCAAGTTATGTAATCCTATCATGGTACAAAGTGATTGAAGTAGCTGTCTACAATAAATGTAACTTCAGCGAAAAAGACCTTTGTGTGACAAAATAGCTCTAAAGGAAGTGAAGACCCTTCTGCATGTATTTGCTCATACTTAACCCCATCAATCATACACAAATGAGAAAACAATCCTAAAAAAAAAAAAAACCAAAACCCTACAACAAAAAAAACCTGTGATGGGGTTGTATTTTTAACTTGGATCAAAGAACAGCATAAGTCTCCAGAAGCTCACACAGTACAAGGATCTGAGAAATATCAGAGATGCATTTCAGTCACAGAATCACAGAATGATAAGGGTTAGAAGGGACCTCTGGAGATCCAACCCCCCTGCTAGAATGGAATCACCTAGAACAGGCTGCACAGGATGGTGTCCGTGTGGGTTTTGAATGACTCCAGCGATGGGAGGCTCCACAACCTCTCTGGGGAGTGTGTTTCAGTGCTCCACCACCCTCAACATAAAGAGGTTCCTCCTCATGTTTAGATGGAAATTCCTATGTTCAAGTTTGTACCTGTCCTGTTACTGGGTACCACTGAAAAAAGACTGGCCCCATCCTCCTGACATCTATCCTTTAAGTGTTGATAAGCATTAATAAGATCCCCTCCTCAGTCCTCTTTTCTCTAGACTGAAAAGCCCCAAGTCCCTCAGACTTTTTTTTGTAAGAGATGTTCTAGTCTTAAATGTTCTGTGTTCATATCATGCACAGGAGGAAATTCACAGCCTGCTTGCCTTGGTTTGGGACAGAATTTTACCTGTCAGAGATGTCAGACCCATACAGGTAGCAGCTACGGCCACGCTCAGAACTGCTGCAGCATCCTCCAGCAACACCACATTTGTGCTAGGATCACGACTCTGCACAACTGTGTACACAACACAAAAAAAAATGACTTTGCTTTGGAAAGCTCAGCTTCACTACACTATGCACAGTACTTAAACTATGCTTGCACAGTACTTAAACTATGCTAACATCAGCAACTGAAAAATCCCTGGAAGTATGTAGGTGTAAATTGCACTTTTGCATATGCATAAACAAGCCCCGTGTCAATTATGGAAGCTACTCCAAAATGTTTGAAAAATTTAAAAGGGCATTTTCCTGGGAAATTCAGGCAGTTTAGTACATGGATCTAAGTAGTGTTCCTTACAGCAACAGGGTTTTCACCTTCTCTGGAAAATGCTACTTGCTGCTAGACCAGAAAACAGATTGATAAAGCAAGGAGACAGGGAAAACAAGACAAAACTGTTTCTATTGTTGTTATGCAAACAGTGGTCAATAGATTGTGGCTGGAACAAGCACATACACACCTTACTGCTATCACAACACATACCATATTGATAAAATGACAGCCCCTTGGCTCGAGCACTCCTGCGGATTTCATTGATAGCAACAAGAAGAGTAGCTGAAACAACACCAAAAGTAGCTGCTGAAGACCATTAGAGGCAAAAGGAATTGTTTCCATTTTGCAAAGAGGGTGCAACAGATCAGGAAAGCTCTTATTATTGATGCTTTGAATAATGACCAAGCTTAATAAAGTTACCTTCTTTTCTACGTGTGTCTCACATGCAGATTAGAGCAGTTACATTCACTGAGAGTTTAATAGCAAAAAGGCATTCTATGTGTAATTTCCAAAGGATGTGTTCAACTTCTTACACAGACAGGTAAGAAAAAAGGTTTTCCCACTTCCTTGTTTACAACACAAGTATTTTCAATGGAGCTCAAACGTTTTACGGTGTAAGCACGGCCAATTTGTGACTATAATTACAGTGGAGTCTTAATGATTAATACTTCAATAGAAATACTTCTTAAAATTGCATACCTCCTTCAGACACCAGTGACCCTGCTAAAATGCAGTATGCCTGTGTGGAAACAAAAGAAGTCCCAATTAGTATGTTACATGCATGTTTGGACAGACCTTTTCCATCACAGACTATCCAAATGCAGCGTTCCAGAACCTTATTACCTACTGTGCTATGTAGTTGTCCCTAAACCAAAGGCAACCAACAATTATGCCATCAGTTGTAAAACAGGAGAGAACCACCTCTTGGGAGGTGTGAAGGGAAGATGCAGGGTTTAAAGTACAGGAGTTTGCTACAACATCAGCTACAGCTTAACATGAACTGTTACAGCAAGTCTAGAAGAGGGCCACAAAGATGATCAAAGGTCTAAAAAACCTCTTTTATGAAGACAAGGAGGCAAAACTGGGATTTTTCAGCTTGGAGAAGAGACCTCCTAGCAGCCTTCCAGTATTTGCAATGGGCTTGAGAGAGATTTTTTACAAAGGCATACAGAATCATAGAATGGTAAGGTTGGAAGGGACCTCAAGGATCTTCCAGTTCCAACGCCCTGCCATAGGCAGGGACACCTCTCTCTAGTACAGGTCATGCAAGGCCTCATCCAACCTGGCCTTGAACACCTCCAGGGAGGGAGCAGCCACAACCTCCCTGGGCAACCTGTGCCACTGCCTCACCACCCTCACTGCAAAGAACTTCCTTACATCCAGTCTAAATCTCCCCTCTGCCAGTTTAAACCCATTGCCCCTTGTCCTGTCATTGCAAGACCTTGTCAGTAGTCCCTCCCCAGCCTTCCTGTAGCCCCCTTCAGATACTGGAAGACTACTCTAAGGTCTCCTGGAAGCCTTCTCTTCTGCAGGCTGCAGAGCCCCAACTCTCTCAGCCTGTCCTCAGAGCAGAGCTGCTGCAGCCTTCTCAGCATCTTTGTGGCCCTCCTCTGGACCCACTCCAACAGTTCCATGTCCTTCATATAGTGACAGGATGAAAAGTGATGGCATCAAACTAGAATACAGGTTTAGATTATATGCCAGGAAGAAAAATCTTCCCCATGAGGGTGGTAAAGCACTGAAAGGATGTTGCCCAGAGAAGCCTCCAAGTGTTCAAAGCCGAGTTGGACGGGACTTTGAGCAACTTCATTTAGTAGTAGGTGTCCCTGCCTATAGCAGGATGGGTTGGAACTAGATGACCTTTTGGGTCCCTTCCAAGTCAAACTGTTTTATGACTCCATGATTTTATTTTTTTTTTATAAAAACACATTAAGGATGGGTGGAGTTCATTGTGTTTGGATTCAAACTGATTCAAAAAGTTTCACAGTATCACCAAGGTTGGAAGAAACCTCAAAGCTCATCAAGTCCAACCCATTACCACAGCCCTCAAGACTAGACCACAGCACCAAGTGCCACGTCTAAACCCACCTCCAGGGATGGTGACTCCACCACCTCCCTGGGCAGCCCATTCCAGCAGCCAATGACTCTCTCAGGCAAGAACTTTCTCCTCACCTCCAGCCTAAACTTCCCCTGGCACAGCCTGAGACTNAGGCCTCTCCCCAGCCTCGTTGCCCTTCTCTGGACACACTCAAGCACCTCAGTGTCCTTCTTCAATTGAGGGGCCCAGAACTGGACACAGGACTCAAGGTGTGGCCTAAGCAGTGCAGAGTAGAGGGGGAGAATGACCTCCCTGCTCCTGCTGGCCACACTATTGCTGATGCAGGCCAGGATGCCATTGGCCTTCTCGGCCACCTGGCCACACTGCTGGCTCATATTTAGGCAGGTGTCAATCAGCACCCCCAGATCCCTTTCTGTTTGGCTGCTTTCCAGCCACTCCCTCCCCAGCCTGTAGCTCTGCATGGGGTTGTTGTGGCCAAAGTGCAGCACCTGGCACTTGGATTTGTTGAACCCCATCCTGTTGAACTCTGCCCATCTGTGCAGGCGGTCGAGGTCCTGCTGCAGAGCCCTTCTGCCCTCCAACCCAGCAACATCAGCCCCCAGCTTGGTGTCAGCTGCAAATTTGTACATTTCAGACTGTGTCATTAACCTTCTATTAAGTCACCAGCATCAGATACAATATCAAATAAGGTAAGCTTACCCAGAGAAGAGACTCTATAGGATGAGGCTGGAGTAAACCCATGATCCCATGATACCAAGAAAGTCCTGCACCCATCATGAAAATACCAACCCCACTAATTAGGGAGGCAATGTAGCGCATGTTTGTGAAACCATACCTAAACGAAAACAAAGACAGTGATTTAGGAAAAGAAAACTCTGTACCTCTGGAAATATAACCTCTACAAGGCTTATCCCCTTGATTTTTATATGCATTAAATGATTAACCTCTGACTGGACACCTGTTTAAGACAAAGCTGCTAAATTCAACCTAATCCAAGGGCAAAAGGTAGCCAGTCTACATATTTTATAAAGTTAATTTCAAGGAAATAAAACCTCTGACATCTTTTGTTAGTTCAGCTAACTGCTGATAATCAACACCTCCCATGTTTAGGAGCAATGGGAAGAGATAAAGCAGTATTAGAAATGTGCCTTAATTCCTTTGGCTTTGGTATGAAGTGCTACTACAAACAGTGAATCTCTTTAGCACCATCCGAAAAAAGACAATTCTACAGAAGTCTATATGGAGGAAAAACAGGGGACAAGTGAGAAAGGAGAAGAAGATACAATGAACAATTTAGATAAATTTAAGAGTAACATTTCTTTTTAAACCACCATCCATTAGGTTTGTAAATTAGAGATATTTTCAACTAGTGCTGACAGCATGCATGACATGCCCAAACATGTGAAGTGTAGAGCAAATCAATACTAAGCAATATCATGAAGTGCACACCTTCTAACTTTCATGGAACTCTAAGAATTTATGAACAATATCCCTAATACTCAGAAAAAAACAAGGAGTAGTTTAAGACAAACACATCTCCTTATGGTACAAGTAGCTGCCTTGCAGAAAAGCACTTTGCTGAAAATAAGAGGAGGAGAATATTTTTTAAACTAAAAAAAAATAATCTTGGCATTCAGATGAGAATGGTTTAAAAACCAACCAAATCATTCTGTTGGAAAAGGTAGGAAAACCCAGAATAAATTAGAGAAATGATAGCAATTAAAATAATATGCAGCAAAAAAACATACCAAAGAAAAAAAATTGTAACATATAAACATGCATCAAGGCCACTGAAACTACAACTCCCTCAACCTGGAAGAAATCCTTCTTCTTATTTTATCTACTGTAAAATCAGAAGCAATACATTTCAGGAATGACAGGGAATGAGAGATTAAAACAATCAGGTGATGCATAAACAAGAACTAATCTTACCCTTACATATAATTACCAAAATCACTATTTACTCAAAAAGCTTACGGATGACTAGGGTCAGGTGTCCTTGCAGACTGACTGATGCCCAAAGCTAGCAAGGCCTGTTCAGGACAAAAGTTAAACACACAGGTTAAAATAAATAAATAAATAAACCCCAAAACCCTCAAAAAACCAAAAACATTCTCTATTAACTGAACTCTAAATATGCAACCTGCTGATCTAAACATATGTTTCGTTACTGGTATTTTATTAGATCTGGCATATAATCCTCAGAATCTGTCATCTAAACCTACCACTCTCAAAAATGTATTAATTATATGCATATATATAATATATAAGGAGATAGATAGATATATATAGTGTATGTATGTGTGCATATATTTATTTCAATCCCTATTGCAGATACATTATATAGAGCATCTGGTAATGACATGCTATGTTTACAGTACTAGTTTTACATTGCAGCTTCTTTCAGCAGTGAACTTTGTGTTCTCCAAACCAAACAAAAAGTAAAAATATTCTGAAGGAAGAGATGAAAACCTCTTGTGATCTAAACAGTCTATATGGAATATATTTAACTGAGCACATATTTAGTAAATATCTCTTCATATCATAGAATCACAGAATGGTAAGGTTGGAAGGGACCTCAAGGATCATCCAGTTCCAACCCCCTGCCATAGGCAGGGACACCTCCCACTAGCACAGGTTACTCAAGGCCTCATCCAACCTGGCCTTGAACACCTCCAGGGAGGGAGTAGCCACAACCTCCCTGGGCAACCTGTGTCAGTGTCTCACCAACCTCACTGGAAAGAACTTCCTCTTAACATCCAGTCTAAATCTTCCCTCTGACAGTTTAAACCCATTGCCCCTTGTCCTGGCATTGCAGAAGCTTGTAAATAATCCTTCCCCAGCCTTCCTGTAGGCCCCCTTCAGATACTGGAAGGCTACTATCAGGTCCCCTTCTCTTCTGCAGGCTGCAGAGCCCCAGCTCTCTCAGCCTGTCCTCACAGCAGAGCTGCTACAGCCCTCTGATCATCTTTGTGGCCCTCCTCTGGACCCGCTCCAACACTTCCATGTCCTTCCTGTGCTGAGGGTTCCAGAACTGCACACAGTACTCCAGGTGGGGTCTGACAAGAGCAGAGTAAAGTGGCAGAATCCCCTCCCTTGCCCTGCCGCCCACGGTTCTCTTGATGCAGCCTAGGACTCGGTTGCTGTCTGGGCTGCATGTGCACACTGCAGGCTCATGTTGAGCTTTTCATCAACCCAGAGTTTGATGAAAATTGTATGTAAGAGCAACGTTGCTTTGTGAGATTTCCTTTTGCTCTATGGAGCTAAAACAATACACACACAGAGAGAAAAGAGTGCATCTTCCTCCTACTGCAAGCACATTGAGCATATCACACTCTGGGCTGGCTTTGTCATCTGAATGGCTGCAAACAGAAGTTTACTAACCACAGAATCACAGAATGTTATGGGTTGGAAGGGATCTCAAAAGATCATCTAAGTCCAACCCCCCTGCCAGAGCAGGATCACCTAGGGCAGGTCACACAGGAATGCATACAGGCAGGTTTTGAAAGTCTCCAGAGAAAGAGATTCCATAACCCTCCTTGGGCAGCCTGTTCCAGTGTTCTGTCACCTTCACAGTGACAACATTTTTCTTCATGATTACATGGAACTTCCTGTGACTCAACTTCCACCCACTGCCCCTTGTCCTGTCACTGGGCATCACCCAGCAGAGCCTGGCTCCATCCTCTTGGCACTCACCCTTTACACCTTTATAAACATGAATGAGATCACCTCTCATGCTCCTCTTATCCAAGCTGCAGAGGCCCAGCTCCCTTCAGCTCTCCTCATAAGGAAGATGTTTCACTCCCTCCATCATTTTTGTGGCTCTGCACTAGACTCTTTCAAGCAGTTCCCTGAGGTCTTAAACTGAGGGGCCCAGAACTGGACACAATATTCCAGATGTGGTCTCACCAGGGCAAAGTAGAGGGGAAGGAGAACCTCTCTTGACCAACTACCCACAGCCCTTCTAACACACCCCCAGAATGGTCAGTAAAACACTAAAAAACACTCTCCCAGATGAAACTGTTTGTTTAAAAAACACTTTTATGACTGTTTTGCCTTAAAATTATTTAAATGGTCACTACAGTAAGTACTAGGGGTTTTCCTCCTTCTAGGAAGCCTGTGAACCATACAAGAGTACAAAAATGACCATAGATATTGAGCACTGTAAATACACAAACCAGTAGAATCTGAGAGTCATTTTTAGTAAGACTTGCAGCTAATCAACTTGGAATTTTTAGGCTTCTCTACAACACTGATGCATGAGTAAACTTTGTAAAGAAAAAGTATTTAATAGAATCTATCAATTAATAGAGTGGTCTGGGTTGGAAGAGACCTCCAAAGGTCATCTAGTCCAAGCCCTTCTGCAGTAAAAAGCAAGAGCATCTTCAACTTGATCAAGTTGCCCAGAGCAATTTTGCCAGGTGTTCCAGTCCTCCTAAGCAAAATAGTGTTTTCTTTTCTCTGGTGTTTATTATTCAGACAGTATAATCAAACTAAGGAACAGTGAAGAGACTGAATTACTGCTTCCAAGGGTAATACAACTATTATAAGTATCTGGTTTTATTCCTGAACAATTAGTACAAAAGTTAATTTTAAAATCACTTTAAAATACTCACCTGGTTACATGTGTCTGCTAAAGAATGTATGGCTTCTGAAAACATACTTGCAGAACCTGTGTAAACCCAAGCAAGTAGCTTAAAGAAAAAATTCAATCCATTTCTGGNAAAATAATAGAAAAAAAAAAATTAATCCATTTCAGGAAAAAAAAAAAAAAAAAAAAAAAAAAGAGAAGAAAGCTAAAGAACAACAGAATATTTGATCTTTAGTATTTTCAGCAAAACCACAAGTGCTGTATAATCATGTATTACCTGCCAGCAAGTGCTGAAACCAAACATCAGTTTAATCTTTAGCTGCCTGTACAGACAGCAGAGGCATACAGACATTCTGCCTGGTTACTGTTAAAAAGTCCTTTCAGCTAAGCTTCATATATAAAGATACACAATTTATTTATCAAAAATTGTTAACTGCTAAGCAGTCCTGAAAGTCATACTTCCCAAAAACTACAGAATCACAGAATTATTGAGGCTGGTGTAGACCTCTGAGATCATCAAGTCCAGCCTATGACCTAACACATTGATTAGACCGTGGCCCTAAGTGTCACATCCAATCTTTCCTTAAAGACCTCCAGGGACAGAGACTCCACCACCTCCCTAGGCAGTCCATTCCAGTGTCTAAATCCCCTTCCATCAGGAAGAGCTTCTTAACATCCAACCTAAACCTGCCCTGCCACAGCTTCACTTGTCTTGTCTTATTACAAGTTGCCTGGGAGAAGAGCCCAATCCCCATTTTACTACAACTTACCTTCAGTAGTTGTAGAGCGTGATAAGGTCCTCCCTGAGTTTCCTACCCCAGCTCCCTCTGCTTCTCCTCATCACATTTTCTCTCCAGTCCCTTCCCCAGTCTCATTGCTCCAGCACCTTAATAACTCTTGCAGTGAGGGTCCCAGAGCTGCACACAGTTCTTCAGGTGAGACCTCACCAGTGACCAGTAAAGGGGCAGAATTACATACCCAGTCCTGCTGTCCACACTGTTTGTGATACAAGCCAAGATGCCATTGGCCTTCCATGCCATCTGGGCACACTGCTACTATCACATTAATCACCCAGAACAACTAACTGCCTACCAGTGGGAGAATAGAAAGCCTTACTCCATTTTCTTTTCTCTCTCTTAAATCCTTTCTGCCTCCTTTACATCCCCCTCCTAATACTGGAGTGCAAGGTTCTCTACTTTAGTTTCATCTTGGGCAATTCCCAGTAGGATACAAACAGAAGACTAGGATGTAAAAATTATCTGTGGAATGTTTCCATTATGAAGTGTGACTTCTCTTTTCATTTTTTTTCAAGCATAGAATCATAGAATGGTAAGGTTGGAAAGGACCTCAAGGACCATCCAGTTCCAACCCCCTGCCATAGGCAGGGACACCTCCCACTAGAAAAGGTCACTCAAGGTCTCATCCAACCTGGCCTTGAACACCTCCAGGGAGGGAGCAGCCACAACCTCCCTGGGCAACCTGTGCCAGTGCCTCACCACGCTCATTGTAAAGAATTTCCTCCTAACATCCAGTCTAAATGTCCCCTCTGCCAGTTTAAACCCACTGCCCCTTGTCCTGTCATTGCAAGAATGAGCATTGCAATGTCATTGCAAGCATGAGGTAGCACTGTTTTTCACTCCTCTTTCAATCAAAGGATCTGAATGTGCTTTACTATCTTTTATTTAGTTTTTTATTACCTCATGAGATGGTGAAGCATCACCATAATTTATAGGTGGGAATTGAAAAGATGTGTAAGTTAGTGGCTAACCAAGAAGAAAGAAAAGCTGTTGTAACACTAAACCATAATTTAAGCTCCTTGTGCTAATTACAAGTTCTTCCTCACAGCATAATGCCTCTTTAGCATAGAAAGAAAATTGGAGTGAGATTCATGAACACAGTCTCTGGATTTCTGTATTGCTCTTCTCAACGTCGTATTAATAAATTGACAACAAATACTCACATCTGTTACAAACCTGCAGGAAAAAAATCTCCTGTTTAAGCTCTAGATCTCAGAACACATTTCATCACATCTATTTCCAAAGAAGCAGTAGCATTACCATCACACTTGACCACCAGTATTAAAAAAAAAAAAAACAAATTAAAAAATTACATGCCATGCAAACTTTGTATTGTTTCAAAGCTAAAATATTAACATCACAATGAAATCCTCTATGGAGACAAGTTGAGAGGGTTGGTGTACTCAGCCTGCAGAAGAGAAGGCTCTGGTGAGACAATAGAGTAGCCTTCCAGTACCTGATGGGGGCCTACAAGGTAGCTGGGAAGGGACTTTTTACAAGGGCTTGTAGTGATAGGACAAGAAATGGACTGAAGATTGACAAGAGTAGATTTAGACTGGGTATTAGGAAGAAATTCTTTACAGTGAGGGTGGTGAGACACTGGAACAGGTTGTCCAGGGAGATTGTGGATGCCCCCTCCTTGGAAGTGTTTAAGGCCAGCTTGTATGAAGCCTTGATTAACCCGGTCTAATAGAAAGTGTCCCCTCCCTTAGAAGAGGGCTTGGAACTAGATGATCTTCAAGGTCACTTCCAACCCAAACCATTCTATGAATCTTCAAAATCATTTTGATAATGCTGGCCTCTGAAGAGTATTTTGTAAATAGTGGACCTTCCCTCTGATAAAAAAAAATTCTCTTCCTGTATTTCTCTAACAGAACTTTATTTTTCCTCACATGTTTTTCCTCACATACAGAATTCTATTAATAGCAGAGTGTGCCAGTGTAGCTGGTCTATACCTTCACACATGGATCTGTAAAGAACTCAGTTTTTTACTCAATCATGTTTCACCCTTACTGGGGAAGCCTGAGGTTTATGAAAAGCCTACCAAACTGGAGGAAGTAAGACAGATTGGCCTTTATTGACCCAAAATCAAAAGTCATTAAAATGATGTCAAGAAGGGCCAGAAAGAAAGGAACACTGACAGTGACCTTGACCTAAACCTCTGAAAAATCATCAAGTATTTTAAGACCACAAGATCCTTTAGCTTCTAAAAATGCTCCACAAAAAGCTGACTGCACAATACAAGAGGTTCTTCAAACCTTGGGGTCTGGGTTGATGAAAAGCTCAACATGAGCCTGCAGTGTGCACATGCAGCCCAGATGGCAACCGAGTGCTGGGCTGCAGCAAGAGCAGTGTGGGCAGCAGGGCAAGGGAGGGGATTCTGTCACTTTACTCTGCTATCCTCAGACCCCACCTGGAGTCCTGTGTGCAGTTCTGGAGCTTTCAGCACAGGAAGGACATGAAAATGTTGGAGTGTGTCCAGAGGAGGCCACAAAGATG
>VWZE01006500.1:297380-312838 GCA_013396675.1 Eubucco bourcierii | reverse complement strand
GTTCAAGGCCAGGTTGGACAAGGCCTTGAGTAACCTGTGCTAGTGGGAGGTGTCCCTGCCTATAGCAGGGGGCTGGAACTAGATGATCCTTGAGGTCCCTTCCAACCTTACCATTCTATGATTCTATGAAACCTCTGCTGGCCTGACTGACAGGCATTCATCTGTAAAAGCACCTGATCATCCACCAGGTATTTATGAAGTGAAGAGTGTGGAATATTTATAGCAATGTCCTGTATGCAGAGCAAGAGAGGTTTGTTTTCTCTCCAAGAATCTGAACATCCACACCAGCAGTTCTTGTATGTTTTTTGAGTTAGAAAGCTCTGAACAGTTACTAGCAGAACACTCAATAATGGAATGAAAAGATTTTCAGTTGAACAAGCTTTATGGTTTCTGTGTCCAAGGAAAAAGCACATAGTTTTCTAAGGGAGCTCAGAGTCACTTCCTGCTCAAAATGTTGTTTTCTGTGTCAAAACCTGCATTTCCCTCTTTCTAGTTTGCTCACTTACAGCATCTTAAAAAATTAATACCTTTCATAAAATCAAATTTATTTCATAAGTTCAGAAGTTTTGTTGCAAGTGAATTTCATCATCATTTCCTGACAGAAACCTAACACACTTCTGTGTAGTTCATGCCAGATAGTCTGTGTGTTCATTTGCTTTAAAATCAGGATCATTGGTTTAGTTTTGTTTCACTCAAACTTTCAAGACAAGGCAAAAATCTCCTAGAACACCACCTTTTGAATCATAGAGGAAAAGAGCTGAACAGCAGGAGGAAAGTGAATTCTTCTCTATTGGTTATATGAAAGATTGTTTAAAAGGTATGAAAACCTTTCACTTAAGAAGCAAAAAAATTAAAAGATAGTTTTAAAATGCCTCCCTCTCTATGTCAGAATGTTAGTTTTCACTTTAGTAAATGTTTATTTGGATCAACTTCAAGATCTTTGCTCTTCTCTGATCAGATACATATATAGATAGAGATAGAGATACATAGATATATATAGATATATATTTTATACCTGATCTCTATATATTGATGAATGCATTTACCTAAACTCTGTCCCATCAGCAATGAATAAAGATATCTATTAAGTTCAGTTATAGAGACACAGATATCTTTAACCTGAATATACAGACTGTTCTCATTTCCAGGATAATAAAACCAAATTGTTTTATACTTGCAAAAACAAAACATCTTTTCTTGTTTGTTTGTTTTTTAAAGAACTTACATGCAAATAGCTACCATTACCACCTTCCCTGGTCCCTTGAAAAACATAGCTGCTGCACTGGAGCGTGGCTACAGAAAGAAAAAAGAGATTATTCAAATAACCAAGACTTGAGGAACCTCAATTACAAATTAATAAATACGAACTCTGCATTGCCCTGTATTGCAAAAGTGAAGTTTACTAATTTATTACTGAATGTTCACCCAAATTACAGCTTAGTCTTAAAAACATTTCTAGATATGGATGGCTACAAAAACGATAAACAATCAACAAAACCCCCAGCAGGGGCCACTGTAGACACAAGGACAGGATCCAGCTGTGCAGCAGAAAGATGAAGAAATCATTCTACTATAGCAGAGCTCCTGCTCCTAGAGAATGGGTCTGCTTAAGAGGAAGGGTCACAAGGCACAGAACAAAGTGTCAATGTTGGGTGGGGTTTTTTCCTGAAGAAACCTACTTAAATTCAAGATATGTTTACTATACAGCTTTACAGGCTATAGATGCAATCACAAACACAGCCACAATGCTGTTAATAAGGAAGCAACTGATTAAAAAACCAGTCTCACTGGTGGATAACACTGCCACAGCAGGAACCCATTTAAACTGGCATTGTAACATTGACCACTACACTCCAATCAGAGATAGAGTTGGTATATTACAGTGCAAGTAAATCTAATAACATGCAGTTAGTTAAGCTTATGCAACTGTTTTCACAACTTCTTATTTCAAAAAGTGTCATCTTGTGACATTCTTCTAGCCAAAAACTATAAAACATCTCTTACCTTAGTATTTCCAAAGAACTCCTTGTATTCCCACAACAGCCTTTGGTTTCTAAATAGATCTGCAACACACAATTGTTACCATGAATATAAACTAGTTACCAGTCTTATTTTTTTAATGCAGCAGCCAACTTCTAGGCAGAGCTACGTGGTCTACCTTTGTGAAAAACACTCCTCTCTTGGTATGGCTAAGCAGTAGCACATATTGTGATATGCTCATGCAAAAATAACAATACAGACTGTTATGACCCTATAAATAGTTGGCATTTCTATCAACAAAGGATGATGCAACAGAGGGGAAAAAGTCAAAACACATTGCACCAAATCCAGGCATTCTACTGCTGCTTTACTACAAAGAAGAGGTGGGGCAGGATGTTTCAAAGCAATTCTTGGTTTTAACTTCAGTATTTTTTGCATCCACTACTGATGCCCAGTAACTTCAAAATAAAGTTTGTTATACTACAGTATCTAAAAGCTGTAGTGCTGGATTCTTCCCTATAACAGTCACACAAAATACACTGCACACAATAATTGACACAGTTAAAAACAGCCAGTGGAGTACAAGCAGAGTCTAACTAAAGGAAGTTTGAGTATACAATGTCTCACTATGCTATTATGACTGAGGGTTTTTAATCTCAATTTTTGGATTATGTCCAAGAATTATTCTGGACATTTAAAAAAAAAAAAAAAGGTCATAAAAAACACCCTGAAGCTACTGACTGGATTCTCAGTACAAATATATTTACAGGTATTAAATAAGTGTCTGCAGCTTAAACCTTTTTATGAGGAGGTTATGCCAGTGGAACAACTGTTTCAAAAAACAGGCCTCTAATTTTAAGGTGCATAACTAGAATAAGAACTCTGAAGCTCTATTGTCTCTCCCAAAATTTTAACAGACTAGACAAACCAAAATCCATTACAAACGACTAATCTGACTTCACCTGTTATTGATAATATTGATAATTGCAGTGTGCACATGCAGCCCAGACAGCAACCGAGTCCTAGGCTGCAGCAAGAGCAGCGTGGCCAGCAGGGCAAGGGAGGGGATTCTGCCCCTTTACTCTGCTCTTGTCAGACCCCATCTGGAGTACTGTGTACAGTTCTGGATCCCCCAGCACAAGAAGGACATGGAACTGCTGGAATAGGTCCAGAGAAGGGCCACGAAGACGATCAGAGGGCTGGAGCAGTTTTCATATGAGGACAGGCTGAGAGAGTTGGGGCTCTGCAGCCTGCAGAAGAGAAGGTTTCCAGGAGACCTTATCGTAGCCTTCCAATATCTGAAGGGGGCCTACAGGAAGGCTGGGGAGGGATTATTGACAAGGTCTTGTACAAGGTAATGACAGGACAAGGGGCAATGGGTTTAAACTGGCAGAGGGGACATTTAGACTGGATGTTAGGAGGAAGTTCTTTCCAGTGAGGGTGGTGAGGCACTGGCACAGGTTGTCCAGGGAGGTTGTGGTTGCTCCCTCCCTGGAGGTGTTCAAGGCCAGGTGGGACGAGTGACCTTTTCTAGTGGGAGGTTTCCCTGCCTATGGCAGGGGGCTGGAACTAGATGATCCTTGAGGTCCCTTCCAACCTTACCATTCTATGATTCTATATCAGAAAAGAGGACAACAATAATTTTAAGCAAAAATTATGACTGGAGGAGTGTTTCCCCTTCCTTCTGAAGCCCAAAGGTAAACAGAATTAATTTCAGAGGAAAAATAAATTACTAACAGCATGGTATCAAGATCTGGATTGGTTTAAAGTATTTTCGAAATCCTCAATTAAAAAAATCCAAGAACCACTGAAGAGGTTAATTAGGATGTAATAGTGGAAGGCCCATCAGAAAACAAAGCATGACTACAGATCTCAACTGAATGTAAATTGTTGCTTTTTCACAAAATTACAAATGTTAAGGTAGCAACACTATATCTGCATAGATAGTAATGTGTTACTCTATGTGATAAATCCTTCCTGGTAGTGGTTAATTCCAAATCTCTATGCTCTCCAGGAAATAACACACTATGTTCTGTGGTCCAGTGGATGTCTAACAGTCTGTGCTTTTGTTGTTTACATCTGAAGTTATTTGAAAGCTTTATACTCACTTTCTCTGTACTTGATCTCTGCCTCTTTACGTCGCTTTCTTTCTCTAGCAAGAGCCTCTGGACTCCCCCAAACTTCAAGAGACCTGCGGGGAGTAAAAGTAACTTAACAATGGGTCTACTTACACAACTTTTTTTCAGTTTGACTACATTACAAATGCCTTCTCTAAAAGCAGAACACCACATCATTCTGAAAAGAAACCATGCAGACTACTTGACAGAACCAAATGCTGGGAAAGAAGGCTCCAGAGGACAAGCACTTAAATCTTTGGACTCATGAAACATACTCTTCAATTTTATGTACACTCATTACTATAATGAGGACATAAAAAGACAGAAAATGGAAAACTAATGCCCTTTCACAGTGTAAATTTGACTTGTAAAGGCTTTTTCTCTATCTCAGGTAATCTATTTTAAATAAGCCAAATTTTATCCTTAATAAAAACGTCCTTACTTTGCCTCCACATCCGATCTCAGGTACACGGTGAAAGTCTCAGTGTCATCATGGGGGCTTCGTCGTTTAATTTTCCTCAGCTGGTCTAAATCACTAAGGGAAGTGAGCAAATAGTTTAGTGCAAGAAAAAAGTGAACATTATTCAACTTTTATGTCTGGATAATCTTCCACAATTCTGATATTACTAATTTGCAGTACAAAAAAAAAAAAAAAACCAACTTGTTTACTCAAGCCAAACAGAACAGATACACAACATGAAGCAAGCAACTTCTAGGATTCTACTGAAAACCATCCTGCTTTCCACACTTACAAGTCTGAATCATGTCCTCATACTCTCAAATACTATAGACAGAAGATAAAGTAATAAAACATTGAATGGCAATCCAGTAAAACTTTAGTTTTCTGCAGAACAAGCCAATTAACAAAGGACTAGGCATATTTTGCCAGTGGATTGTCATTTAAGAACAAGCCTGGTGATATACAATATTATGTAAAAACTGGGGAACAGTGACAGCATGAAAAGGTACAAATAAAGCTGCAATGCCTTTAGACTTAACGTGGGTCACATCCATAACATGCATGAAATCTGACAGATACCTCAACTACAGCAATACTCAGTAAGACCTGTTGATAGGCACAGCACACAGTAAAAGGCAGTAAATATGGATCAAGTAACAATAGTTAGGTTCCAATGACCCAGATGATATTTTATTCCAAATTACAGACCTCAAAGAATACAAAGTTTCCACAGATCTTTAAGAGGTCATCATCTTTAAGAGATCTCCATCATGACCTCAACATGCTGAAGACAGTTATTTTCCCCCATTCTAGAGAGAGACTATATAGAATGGTAAGGTTGGAAGGGACCTCAAGGATCATCTAGTTCCAACTCCCTGCCAGAGGCAGGGGTACCTCCCACTAGCACAGCTCACTCAAGGCCTCATCCAATCTGGCCTTGAACACATCCAGGGAGGGAGCAGCCACAACCTCCCTGGGCAACCTGTGCTGGTGTCTCACCACCCTCACTGCAAACAACTTCCTCCTAACATCCAGTCTAAATCTCCCCTCTGCCAGTTCAAACCCATTGCCCCTTGTCCTGTCATTGCAAGACCTTGTCAATAGTCCCTCCCCAGCCTTCCTGTATGCCCCCTTCAGATACTGGAGGGCTATATGACCATATAAAGTACGAATAAATCACCTTAAGAAGCAAGTATGGAAACATAAGTTTAAGATCCTAATCAATGCAACACTAAGTAAACAAAAATTAACTTCAGCCACTTATGATTATGTATTCCACAAAGGGATTTGAAAAACATTGCTGTGCAAAATCACTCTACAGTCACAATTACTTTTGAAGCACGTCAGAACAAACGAATATGCACGCTTTAAATTTCAAGTCAAATCCACCATACCTGGATTTAAGACAAAACTCATTTATTGCTCTGACTCCAGTGATGAAATTATTCTGTGTGTATTTTGGTCCATACTCTCTTTTTTTCAGGACTGCTTTCACTTAAAAACAGAAATGGATAAGCAAGTTAAGTCATTCATAGAGACTAGAGTAGAAACTTCAAGAGGTACTTCAGTCTAGTGTCATATCATGATACGTTCAGGTGGAGATCTGAAAAAACAGGGTTTGTCAGTGAGATAGAAAACTCACAGTGAAAAGAAACAAATGTTCCCTGGTGTGGAAATGAGTAAGAGCACAATGGTTTTGCTGTCATTCAGGCTTCCTAAATACACTTAACTGTCACTGTCAGCTATTTCTCCAACCCTGATGTGAGAGACTGTGTTTGGTTACCGAGACAGCATTCAGGTATGGTCATTTGGAAACCCTCACTTCAGCAACTGAAATGGAAACAGAGAGCTTCATTTCCTTTTCCCCCAATACTTCACCAATTCCACCTTATGCAGAGATTTTTGACCTTTGCAGCCCACAGAGAACCGAGATAGACTTCATACATCACTTTTCTCAACTAGTACTTTCAAAATCAGCACATTTAATATTGGGTATTTATAACAATTAAAGAATCTACCTTTTTATTTATGATGCTTTGCATATCTAGAAGATGTACTACTGCCACATCAGGTTTCCATGCACAAGGGAAAGAACACTGCACATATTCAGAAGGATAAATGGAATTCTAAATGTATGCCATTATTTCCTCATTTTCTATACATACATAGCCCCATCTTATTTTAAATTTAAGTCATTATACACTCACTTCCATTATAAACATTATGCTTATTGGAAGAAGAGCTACAATTGCTGAAGGGTATCTCAAAGAACATAACTGAAAACAAAAATTCCTCAGGTGGGAAGACTGATAAACACTACATGGAGTTTCTGCATTTCACAAGATTGATATAAATTTCTATAATTAGGCCAGAATGTCTCCTTAAATCACAGGATACTTACAGAAAATAAAGACATTTAAAGACTTTGAGAATTTTCCCAGGGTTCTACATTGCCTCATTTCTGAATTCTGAAAGCTAAAATGCTCAATGTTGCTTACACAAACAATACTGCTTAACACTCAACAATGTACTACAGCTACAGATAGCAACATTTGCTACAATTTAATTTCTGTCACCTGGTTTAACCTTACAAAAATATTTAAGCACTTGAGTAATCACACTCAAGCCACAATGCTCCTGGGTGAAGACTTCCTAAAAACAGTTCATCATTTACTAAGTTTAAAACAAAATTAACATTTTTGCAAGAAGAATGCTTCCCATCCTTACTTATTTAAAACATATATATTCAAAGTACACTAAGCTTAGCAAAAATAAAAATCACTTGTGGAGTCATCAAGCACTCAGTAACCCACCTTTCAGCAACACAGTAAATCTCACTCAAAGAAAACACTATAACCATTTATGCAATGCAAATTATTTCAACAATCTTACCCCTAGTTCAAACAAATGTGTAAAATTGGTGAAAAATGTGGAGAAAAAAAATATTAATCTGGTATTTTCAAGAGAAAGGTGAAGCCAAATAAACATTTGAAATAGCAGATTTTTAAAATTAATGACCCTTTTTAAATGTTACAGCCTTACTAATACTTAGATAAATAATTTTCTAAGTCAGAGCAGAGTCTGAAGACTAGAATTCCACTTCCTAGACACTATCAAACTCTTTAATATACACAGTTCTGTTTGCAGAGTATAAACTTTCTGTAATCTAGATACAAAATTCTCTGAACAGACAGGTAAGACTACCTAATTTCTCCTATCTACCTTTTAAGCTCCCCCTGCAGGCATACACTAAATGACAACAGACCCTAGGAAAATGACACAAAGGATATAGACAAAAGTATAAACAAAATATAGGTAGAGAGACACCATCTCACCTTGTTATTAACAAGTATTATTTAATGTTTATTTAAATTTAGGGAAAGGAAGGCAGGTATTTTGATACAATTTACAACCTGCTGAGTCACCTTCACTCCAGAGATTCTTTTTTGGATCTTTGTTATTTTTACAGAGTTTAAAGAGAACTGGCAATTTCTATTTTGATTGTAGTTCTTCCCACACATGGAAGACTAGGAGTGATCAAAAGCACAGGAGGTTTTAATAGCATCACTCTCACTGTAATAGAAACCATGAGAAAGATGGAGTGAAATCAAGTCATGATGATTAAAACCAAGAAAGAATATTATGCTCTTTCATTCACTTTTATTACTCTTCTCTGATTTAATTGGTCATTTTCCCCAAGTCAAGACTGCTTTGTTTGTGACAATAATGGCTTGAGAGATCTCACTGTCCTTATTTTAACCCAAAAGCCTTTTATTTTTCCTCCTATTTAGTTGCGGAGGGGAGTGACAGAGTGGCTTCAGTGGGCACCTGGTACCCACCCAGCCAAGGTAAACCCACCACATTTCTACAGACACAAACAACAACATTACAGAACCCAGATTAGGCAGTTCATGTGGTCAAAATATATTTAGAAGCAACACTGATTAGATTAACTCAGCAATAAGAAGGCACAGAGGAAGACTTAGAAGAAGCAATGGGGGAAGATCAGTCAAGTATTAGCTCAGCCACAGTTAAGTCTGAGATGGTAAATTCTAAAAACATGCAAGGAGGACAGACTGTGATAACAGTGAGAAAACAAATTAGTCTTTCCCTAACAAACTCTCAGCTTAAAGTATTAAAAACAGACACAGAAGAGCAAGAAAAGTGAAGGAATAACCCTATATTTGACTCTTTAGCAGTGGTTCTCAAACAGCTCTGTACAAAAGCTGACATACAAGTGTGCCTTAAAATGTTATTCACAACTTGTTACACAACTGGAGCGGAACCACAGTCTCCTTACACAGATCTCTTCTGGCTATTAGCAGCCAGCAGTGAAGATTCAATATAGGAAGTACACCTTTACCTTTCACTTGAATTGGCTCTTTAATGAAAGACTGCTTTTGCCCTGCATTGCTCATATCTTGGCCTGCAAAATAAAAATAAAGCTCACTGTGAAAATGGCAGCACTTCCTTTACTTTTGTAGTATAGTTTGGTGGACATAAAACAAGACTACATCTTGATACTGCTTTCCACCCTGACTAAAAAAAAAAAATACTTTTTGCCAGATTTACAACATCTAATTCTCAAATTTCAAAGACAGCAGTAGTAAAAAACTAAATACCAGAAGAAGATATTTAATATAGCACTGATCAACAGACACCTAGCAGCTTGCAGAAGCACACAAACCTCCAACATGCTTTAGAGAGCACCCTGAATTTCTGCAAAATTTTAACTATGTTCTTACAGTCTGGGACAAGTTACATGCAAAATTTTAGAGGAGTAAATATAATGAATTCTATATAGTTATGGGTGCTGATCACTAGAGCCTCATAGAGACTTCAAGCTATGATTCAATTTTAAGGGACTGAAGTTTCTGCATTCGAAAAGGTTAGCTCCTTTAAATACTGGGTATTTAAATTAAAATCCACAACTCTTGTGTCACAAGTTGGAGCTAGAATGAAAACAAAGTATCTTAGCTTGCTTTGAAACCTGAGGATATGACCCAATAAAAAGCCAATAAAATGTAATTGCAGTACTGTTAAGTGAATCTTAGTATTTGGAAACCAATGAATTCCAGTCATTTCACTGAGAAATTAGAAGTACTACTCTAAAATACAAACAAATGTTGCATCCTTATGTCACACAGCTCTTGGAACAAAGACCTTTTGATTCTAACAGGTCAGATCAATACACTCACTCTTTTGTACCCTAACATTCTCTCAAACTGGAGGTTTGCCACTCATCCTAGCCAACAAAATTAAAACTGATCTTATTGAAAGGGATATATATAAAAATAAATATAAGTTCCAGATTTTTCCAAGCAGATTTGTCTTAATGCATGAGCAACTCACAGCTTAGCATGCTACTCAAATTACTCAAAGGTCTTGGAAGCTTGGACTACATAACTATCTTTCATCAGGCAATTTGTTACTGTCCTAATAACAGCTGAGGGCTAAGGCTAACACTTTTCCAACAAAGTGTATTTGGCTTGTGACACTTAAAAATGTACAAAACTGATTTTATTACACAACAAATAAGGCTGCACCATAGATCACTGGCATTGCTGTAACAGTCAAGCCTGTTAGTTATTATTTGACTTCAAAATAAAAGCTGAACAACCCTTAGCTGCTCCTTCTCTTACCTGGTTTAAAACACCAGGCAACTACCTACCAGTATTCATTATAAAAAGCTTCAGCTAAAATTGTTCAGCAAAACCTGAGGAGTAGCTTCTTTTCAGAAACTGCAACCATTTATGTCATTAGAAGAAATACGACCCATACTATTTAACAAAAGATTAGGCCACAAGAATTGAGGGGGCAAAGGGGAGGCACAAAAATATCAAGTCTTCTACCTACGCATACAGACATAAGAACATCAATTACTCTTTAAAAGTTTTAATATCTCAGCCTAGAGACTGGACAAAAATCACAGGCCACCAATGGGGGACAAAAATACATATTACTCAATTCACAAATGCTGCTTTTCAGACAAGGACAGGTTGATATAATAGAACTTTCAAGTTGAATACAGTATTTTCAATATCCCATTAACAGGAAAAGCATTTTTCCCAACTATACTGATAAAGAAAGGGAGATATATTCTTTGCTAAACATTTAAGTTACTTAAATTCTTAATATTTAAGATATATTCTTTGCTAAATAGTTAAGTTACTGTAAAAAAAGGTCAGTCCTCACAAACACTGTATTACCTTTCCAGAATTCAATCAAAATATCATGTTTTAAAAAACACATTAATAAAATGTCCATAATCTGTAGGTACATACCACCCCAGGCCCCAGGAAACACTACCTACATGAAGGGTTTAACAACATGTATCCCAACCAAATTTCCAAGGGAGTGCTCATCTATGCACAGTATCTCTAGGCTGCAACTTCATCTACACTTGCACACCTCAGCCCCCACACTCAGCAAAAGTCTTATGGTGCCATATGGTGCAGTTCCACTCAAGGCTTACTATGATTCATGGCAGTGCTGCCACAAAGAACAGCAACTCTCCTTCAACCATTTTAGCCAGCCTACTTCTGCAAACAAAAAAAGCAACTAGTTTTTCACAAAATGAGCCTAAAGATTAATAGTGCCAGCACAAGAGAGGGAATAATCAGAGAAGTGGTGGAGCATCCCTTCTAACGACACTCAACAACTACATAAACTTAAGGCAATCCTGAAAGCTTTAGTGCTAGGCTGTTTAGACACATATGATTTTTAACGCCAGTAACTGGACAAGAAAAACCCATGATCAGAGGGCTGCAGCAGCTCTGCTATGAGGACAGGCTGAGACAGTTGGGGCTCTGCAGCCTGGAGAAGAGAAGGCTTGGAGAAGACCTGATAGTAGCCTTCCAGGATCTGAAGGGGGCCTACAGGAAGGCTGGAGAGGGACTATTTACAAGGTCTTGTAATGACAGGAGAAGGGTGGGTGGGTTTGAACTGGCAGAGGGGAGATTTCGACTGGATGTTAGGAGAAAGTTCTTTGCAGTGAGGGTGGTGAGGCACTGGAACAGGTTGCCCAGGGAGGTTGTGGCTGCACCCTCCCTGGAGGTGTTCAAGGCCAGGTTGGATGAGGCCTTGAGCGACCTGCACTAGTGGGAGGTGTCCCTGCCTATGGCAGGGGGTTAGAACTAGATCACCCATGAGGTCCCTTCCAATCTTACCATTCTATGATTCTATAAAATATCAACAACTACAACTGGCTCCACAGCCTTTCACTGTGTTCAGGCACACACACTTCTGCAAGAATGTTGCCCTCCAGCAACTACCTTCAGCTCAAGACTTTGCAAGAAACATGGGCGTCTTAAGTATCGTCCTCTTCTGAAATCCAACCACAGACTTAAGAAATAACATCGAATTTTTGCACTTAAAATAACATCTAAGATCCACTTTTGTACCTCTAAACATCAGAAAACAATGGTCTTGGCTAGCTATAGTTAATAACTAATAAAGACTGCTATAAGCCTCAGGAATTTACAATTCACTGAAGAAAGAATAAATACCTGACAATGAAGAGAAGGTAATTTTCTTAGAAGGTAACTGAGTTTTAGACAAAAGCACACAGAAAAGGATATTGCATTTTTGAAAATATCTCTTATCTCCTAAGCATGGTAGTCTTACAAATAAGTATTTGTGCAGTCCTACACTTAATAAGGGGGGGGGGAGGAAATTAGAGGATGCTACAATGGAGCAAGAAGAAGTCCTGAATTTCACAAGCACCTAACTAGCACGAGATTGACAATGAAACACCAAGGTGGGTCTGGTTTTATATCCATTTTATCAAGTGTTTAATATGAATGCTGTAGTTCTGACAAATGTCAGGTAAGACAGCTCTAGCAGATGAAACAGCTTAGTCTTCTTTATCACGCATCTATGGCCTGTCCTGGAGAAGTCACAGAACTCAATATTCACACTCAATTATCACTAGTTTGTTTCACACACCAAACCTGAAATACCACAAAAAGAATTGAAGTAAGCAAAGTGGTGAAAGACAAGTAATGCATTCCATTTCTTATCCCTTAAGTTACCTAATCCCTTCTGACATCCACATTTTATCATCACCACATTAAATTTGATTACTCTCTAAATTTAAATCCTTTCAGTATTGGAATGGTAAATAATTAAGTTCTGGCAATCCTTCCTGCTTCTGCATTTGGAATTTATATACAGATGCCCACAAGCAAAAAATACTAAGAATTCTGCAGCCATAATATCACACAGCTGGGGGAAAAAAAGTTAACGCTTTTTAAATACGTACAGTTCTTACATTATATAAATACTCTTTTATTTTAGCTTAGTCCTACCTGTTCCAGCTTTATTTGGGGTTTCTTCAGGGGTTGATCCATTTGTGTCTTCTGATCCAACATCTTTTTTCTGACCATTGGATGTATAAACTCTCACTTGACTTATCAACTGCACAGGGAGACGATTGCATGGTAGAATATAAGACAGACTCCCACTTTTCATTGAAGCTTGCCAGCCTAACAGGGGAGGGGGAAAAAGATGTTACATGAAACCATTTTGGAAGGAAAAGGAAGGGGAAGTGGTCCTGTTATACCAGAACAGATTATTGAATGCTAGATACTGATCTGTGCTTATTTTACTCATTTTTCTGGAATGACAAAATGGGAGTACACAGCATCCTTCCACTGCCTCCCTTCAAACACTCACTTTTAAACTTTATTCTAGCATTAGGGTTTTATCCTCAAAAGACCTCTAGATGACCTTAAAGGAAATTAAAAAAAAACAAAAAACCAAAAACAAACCCCAACAGGTAATGCAAAGCTATCTGATAAGAGTGTCTTGATAATAAATTTTGTTCTAGTTATACTTCCTCAAAATCTTTAAAAAGCAACTACTGATGAAAAGACAAATATAGACCACTACAAAACCACCAAACCATTAGACACTGTGTTCACTTCACTCTTTGTACACTCTGTACAAGCCACACCTTGCCAAGTAAGAAAAACTAGACTGTGTGCATCACAAAGTGAGAGCAACCTGCTACAGAAATTACACGGAAGAACACACAACATTGTTTAAAAGGTTCTATACAGAAGAATCTTAAATTCTGCAACGTCCACAACAGACTAACTGCAAGATAAACATGTTTTAAAAGCCTGCCCTAGATAAGCAATCTTCAATTTCAAAAGACCAGCACAAAGTTGAGTTGTATGCAGGACAGGCGAATCGGTATCAGCACCCAGTTTCTTTTGGCCACCATAAATACTTTTGTAGATACACAACTCCTCTGACCAGAAATGTAATGGGCAAAGTGGCTCCTTTCTAAAGCACTCACTGAAAGAATAAATACATTTTAAAGTAATAATAGACTAAGCAGTCCTGGTAAATCAAGTTATTCAAAGTATGAGTAATCATATAGGAATAATACAGCTCTCACAAGATGACAGTATTTCAGAAAACCTATTTATTCCATTAAAGTCTCAAGAGCTGTGATTTTAGTACTCTACAGTGCACCAATTCGAAGCTTAAGGAGCCACTACTGGACCAGAAAAGGGTCAGGTAAGCTCTTACTAACTATTAGTCATTGTTGATGTGACCAAAAAATCCTATCAGGAAAATCAACACTTCAGTGAACTTCCTGATTACAACTCATAAAACACTAGAGCAAACAGATAGCGTAAGATGAGCAGTGCTGTTTCCTGAACTCTGGCAAGCAGCTGAAAAAGGGGAACTTAATTGGCACGTTCACAAGAAAATTTTCATACAATCATAGAATGGTAAGGTTGGAAGGGACCTCAAAGATCATCCAGTTCCAACCCCCTGCCAGAGGCAGGGACACCTCCCACTAGAACAGGTCACTCAAGGCCTCCTCCAACCTGGCCTTGAACACCTTCAGAGAGTGAGCAGCCACAACCTTCTTGGGAAACCTGTTCCAGTGTCTCACCACCCTCACTGCAAAGAACTTCCTCCTAACATCCAGTCTGAATCTCCCCTCTGCCAGTTTAAACCCAATTCCCCTTGTCCTGTCATTACAAGACCTTGTCAATAGTCCCTCCCCAGCCTGCCTGTAGGCCCCCTTCAGATCCTGGAAGGCTACTCTAAGGTCTCCTGGAAGCCTTCTCTTCTCCAGGCTGCAGAGCCCCAACTCTTGTAGCCTGTACTCAGAGAAGAGCTGCTCCAGACCTCTGAGCATCTTCGTGGTCCTAATAATTCCCTACTAATCCATGCGTTCCCAAGAAACCATGAAAGACGAAGCGTTATTTGCTGCAATTTAACCAGAAGTGCTTATATTAAGAAGGCCAAAACCGGTCAGACTGTCAGTGCTTGGGCCTAAAGGAAAAGCCTCGCTCCTCTGACCAGCTGGGCAGAATATCATGGGATCTGTGGCCTGAAGGAAAAGACGGGGGCTCAGTCCTCAGCCCAACACCGATCCTGCAAGACCACGCTCCGGTTTATCTCAGAACTGCAAAGTTCAGCCCCAAGCAGGGCATGACGTATCAGTTTACATAAGACTGGGGCTAACAGGGCAGTAGGCCTGCAGCGGCTGTATGCCAATACCCGCGGGAAGGTTCCCTTGCTCGTCAAGATACATTTCGCCTGCCAAAGCAGCTATGACTTCAGGAATTCCCTCTGTTTAACAGCAGGTTCTCGGCTGGCAGCCTGCGCTCCGCGCTCTCCGGCAGCTCCCGGCCCGGAGATGCCCTACAGCTGGGGACAGTGTCACTATCTTAAGCCTGATTACGGCTTCCTACGAAACTCGACCGGAGAAAGCGGGGGTCCGCCGGCTTGGGACGGCCCGCGCCGGGGAGCTCCCGGTAGCCCGCTGGGCCCTGAGGGACTCACCGTGGCAGGCGCGGGGTAGCGGCGGCGCCTGGCACCGCAGATACAGGCGGTAGAGGCCGCGGCAGCCCCGCCGCTGGGCTGCCAGGGCC
>VWZE01006500.1:261871-297088 GCA_013396675.1 Eubucco bourcierii | reverse complement strand
CGCGGGGCTGCCAGGGCCGGCATCATGGCGGCGACCGGAGCCCAGCCGCTCCCCGCCGCACGGCAGCGGCCGGCGAGCGGGCTGCGATTCGCATCGGAGAGCCCCGGTGCGGCTGCGGCGCGGCCCCGCTGGCCCCGAGCAGCAGCAGATCGCAGCCTGGAGGCCGGCGGTGGGCGGCGCCGCGGCACCCGGATGTGCGGAGGGAGCTCGGGGCCGCCCCGCGGCAGCGCCAACCACCCTGACTCACCCGCCCCACCTGCTGCGGCTGCGCCGAGCGCCCGCCGGCGCGTCGCCTCGACTGGGCGCCCTGGCACCAGTTCCGGGCTGGAGTTTAAAAACCGGTCCGGCCCTACCTGCCTCCTGCCCGGCCTGCAGCTAGGCTGCGTCTGAGGGACTCCTTGGGAGCGGCTCCTGCTCGGGAGCTGCTCGTTTGCTACTCGTAATAAAGAGATAAGATATACGTGCGTGCATGTGTACGTGTAGGCTAAATTTGTGAGCATAGGTAAAAAGGCCTGACGATATGGGATTTAAAGTAACAACATTAAAACATCTGTCCTAAAATTGTAACATTTTAGGATATCTTAAGTTTTCCCCTAAAATGTGCTTCCCGGCAAGCAAGATGAAATCGCAGGATCACAGGATGTTAGGGGTTGGAGGAGACCTCCATAGATCGTCGAGTCCAACCCCCCCTGCCAGAGCAGCACCATACAATATAGCTCCGGTCACACGGGAAAGCATCCAGACAAGCCTTTAAAGTCTCCAGCGAAGGAGGCTCCACAGCCTCTCTCGGGAGCCTGTGCCAGTGCTCTGTGACCCTTACAGTAAAGAAGTTCCCCCTTGGGTTGAGCTGGAACCTCCTGTGCTGTGGCTTCCATCCATTGCTCCTTGTCCTGTCACAGGGAGCAAGTGAGCAGAGCCTGGGCCCTCCCCTCCTGATCCCCAGCCCTCAGCTATTTGTAAACATTTATTAAATCCCCTCTCAGTCTTCTTTTGCAGACTAAGCAGCCCCAGGTCCCTCAGCTTCTCATCACACAGTGCTCCAGTCCCCTAATCATCCTCATAGCCCTCCACTGGACCTTTGTCAGCAGATCCCTGCCCCTCTGAAACTAGGAAGCCCAAAACCAAAGGCAGTACTCAAGATGGGGTCTCCCCACGGCAGAGTAGAGGGGGAGGAGAAATAATTTTAAAAAAAAAAAAAAAATCTCCAAAGAGTGCCCTGCAGCTGATCATGCAAATGAAGAGGGTTGGGATGTCATCTTGTATCCACCCTGGGCCTGCTCTGACATCTTGACTGCAGTCTGGCCTAGGACCATGTTTGTAATCCATGCCACTGGCAACAGATTACACACTTCTCAAAAAAGAAAACACAAAACAAAAAATCAGTTGAGCAGTTTAAAATTTCTCCTGAATAGCTTTGATACTACCCAGCTGACAAAATGTCTCTGGCTCCCTTGCCTTCATTGGCGCACTGGGAAGAGCATGGAAGCTGTCCAGAAGTTAGCATGGCAGGGAATTTGGATAATTAATGTACCTGATAGCCCACAAAGCATTTGATCACTGAGGAGAATGGTTACCCTGCCTGTCTTTAACATCCCCAATCAGATTTTAAACAAGGTTTGCAGGCACAGAACTTCCTCACCAGCCAGTTAGTAATTAGCATTGCCAACACAAGTTTTCCTAGAACGTTGAAGATGGAGGTAAAACACTTGCATTAAATAATTAACACCTACTTTCCCAGTAGTCCAATCACAGCCATACCAGGTTAATCAGGACCATCACAACAGATGCTGCATCATTAAGTACCAGATGTACAGCAGTGGAATTAAGTACAGAATTCACTGCAAGTTGTATCAAAAGTGAGGAGAATTCAGTTTTAGTTGGGGTCTAACATGCAGCTGATGTTTTGCTGGCTGATTGTTATTTTGGCAAGAGAGTAACAGCAATGAAAAGAAGAAATGTGAGGTTAACAGAGCCCCTTTTCTTTTCCCTACATAAAGATGTTTGAAAGGCTATCGAAATTCTTGGAACATTTGCAATTCCTGAAGAATACAGCAGAGACTCTTTAAAAAATGCTAACTGCTGCATTACTTCTGAAAACAGGTTTATCATTTCTTATCCAAAACCAAATGGAATTCCTCAGCTATTTCATACTCTTTTATCTAGATAAGTCAGTTTGCCTTGTCTGGTTTTGTTGTTGTAAATATAAAACAGGAAGGAAAATACCGAAGTTGGAATATCGTGGACATAATGGGACATAGAGGGGCAATCCACCAGGATCTAAGGGCTCTGCATGAACCATTCTATTGCTTAACACAGAAACCTGAGGAAGGAGACAACAGGCAAAAGAGCACCAATAACAGCCTCTTTGTATTCAGCTATCCCATGCTGAAAAGTAATTGCCATGCCTCATTCACGAGCAGCATGACCATTGCCAATCACTAGCAATGACTGGAGATACACCCTGAATGACAGGGAACTGTTCATATATCTTAACACATCCAAACTTTATTAAACAACTCTGCCCACAGCACAGACTACTACATATAGCCATAGCAAATAGATCAGCTTTTATTTCTCATTCAGTATAATTGGAATTGCATCCTAAAGGTTTAATTTTGAATAATGGTTATTCAATATCCACTTAAAATCCTTATTAATTGAAATCAATCTGTTGCTAAACTGTGGTCTGATTGAAAAACCCCACAACTTATATATGCCATAGAGCTACATATCTCTATCTACACACACACACGTGCCACACTTGTACAGGGGCTACTGTGCCATCTAAGCCTCTGGCTAAGGAACAGAGGTTCTGATAGCTGATGTGTGAAGATCTTAAGATGTTGCTCAAAAGAGGTTATGGCTACCACCTTAGGGATGTTTCCTCAGGCATCCTTTTGCAAAAAAACTCTAGAATATTGTATAAAGCATATTATCATGTCAATAAAAAACTCAGGTTGCTTTACCAGGTCTTCAGGAAGAACAGGGACTGCATGGGTACAACCTTTTAGGATGTAGGAATTACCTTTTGGAGACACTCAAAAAGTTCCTTGATCTGTAAGCAGTTCTAAGTGATGACAGGAAACTAGACTGAAATATAGACCTTTGGAAACTTTTTTCCTCATTCCTGTTCATTTAAAAGAAATAACTAACTAACTGGATTACTCAGGCTGCAACAGTATCTCATGATGAAATTCCCCAATGTGGCTACCTATCAAGAAATCTGTGGTACATAAAGGCTAACAGAAATTATTTTAGTGTTTCTTATGTGAAAAATTATGTAATATAAAGCAAATTTCATTATCTTTGAATTTGAATTTCAGTAAAGATTTCGAGTTCATACAGTAGAGGAGACTTGCAATGTCCCCAGAATAGAGGCAAGAGCTGAAGTAGCAACTTAATATGGTTAAATTACTCTTTGGGATTCAAGTAACATCCTGCCTTGTGTGCCTTTTATGCAGCATAGGAAGGTTTTTACAAGGGACTGCTTTGATTTTATACCTTTTATGATCCTTTTCTTGATGCTATCATCAAGAAAAAAACCATACTGATACTTAGCAAACAAAAAAAACTTGAATACATGAAGTGGCCAGTGTGAGGTGTCCCTGCTCATAAGGGGATTGGGTACAAGATAATCCTTGAGGTCACTTCCAGCCCTGTCAATTCTACGATTCTGAGTTTTCCAGGTAGAATATTTTAAGCAACTGTAAAATATAAAATGCTTCCTGGCAGGCAGGTGCATGAGGAGAATGATTCTTCCAAAGCACAAAATGGTGAATCTACAGAAGCCTGCATAACACCAAATCATAAAGTTACTCCATGGTCACTGGGTCAAAGATTAACATGAACTAGAAGCAAATATCTTTCATTTCCAGCATGTGGATAAGTGTTTTTCGTTATTCTTGTGCAGTTCATTCACCTGAACACCAGCAGAGTCACCTTCAGCTTTGTGAACTGTGTACAACACTCAACCAGCCCTCTCAAATCCAGAGCAGCCAGGCAGCTAGAGACTTCCTGCTGCTGCTGAAGCAGCTTGCAGCCCTCCCATGGCACACATGCTGGCCAAGATCCTTTCCTTGGGAACCCAGGTCTTCTGGAAGGCTAAGCTGACATTGGTACTCCAGAATCAGTTGAAGTAGAAATACAACAAAGAAAGAGGACAGAACTGCAGAAGAGAGGATTTCACAAGGGTAAACAACATGAAACATGACAGGTAAAGGCAGGAAGGAGTATGTGAATAGCAGAAAGATGAGAAACTTTTGAGGGCTAGAAATTGATGCAGACACAGAAGCAGGAATATTATTTGGCCTTTTAAAAGGGGCCAATTGACCTCAGAATACCAAATGCTGTCTCCATGGTTTTGAAGCCCTCCACTGTCGTGTGCCCTTGGTACACATGGCAGAATTTGGCAGTAATGCAGCCCCTATACAGTCAGATCCCATATCCTTAAGAGATTAGAGCATATTAGGAGTAAAACTAGACCAGCTAGTTCCAGCTTATTCTCATTTACTATGAAATCAGTCAGGGGATTCACTTAAATCCAGTATGGTTCAAATTTAACACTCCTTTTAGGTCCCAAATACTGTTTTCCTTTGTTGTCCTAGCTCAACAGAAGTCACTGGGAGTTGTACTGGGACATATGCAGCTGCAATCAAGTTAGGGAAAATAAAGAGTCAAACACTGTATGCCCAGAAATGGTTATACAGGAAAAAGAAGAAAATATTACTGTTCTTGGATCAGTAATCCCACACCTGTAGAAAATACTTCAGTTGTAAAGCAGCAACATCCCAAAGGAAAAAGGAATCAAGATTCTGCTAACAGAATGACTGTGCTTTATGACTACAAGGATTTGACAATTTGTGTTTTCATAGAATGGTAGGGTTGGAAGGGACCTCAAGGATCATTTAGTTCCAACCCCCTGCCATAGGCAAGGACACTTCCCACTAGTTTTAAGATCTTTATGACAGGATGCACTTGCGAATCATAGAATCTTCCAGCATCCCAACAAACACAGCAAATATTTGGTCTTGGGAGTAGTTGCTCCTTTAAAGAAAGCTTAACCATAAATCTGGTTTTCTTTTGATCTCCTTTCTAATGCAGACGACAGACACTTGTGAACCCAAGAGAGAGTAAATCACAGAGAAAGGTTACTCTCCTGAGAAACGTAAAGGGAAAGAGGCTTTCCTGTAGCAAACAGGCACGAGGAGCATTTTAAATTACTAAACTGTTTTGCTTCATAGTAGCTAACCAGCCACTAGAGGCCAGTGGGATAAAATAAGCTAAAATTAGATATCCAGGGGATAAAATTAGCACATGGAAGAATCCCATCTCATTTCAAATGACCAAATTCATAGAATGGTAAGGTGGAAGGGATCTCAAGGATCATCGAGTTCCAACCCCCTGCCATAGGCAGGGACACCTCCCACTAGTACAGGTTACTCAAGGCCTCCTGCAACCTGGCCTTGAACACCTCCAGGGAGGGAGCAGCCACAACCTCCCTGGGCAACCTGTGCCAGTGCCTTACCACCCTCACTGGAACGAGCTTCCTCCTAACATCCAGTCTAAATCTCCCCTCTGCCAGTTTAAACCCATTGCCCATTGTCCTGTCATTGCAAGGCCCTGTAAACAGTCTCTCCCCAGCCTTCCTGTAAGCCCCCTTCAGATACTGGAAGGCTACTATAAGGTCTCTTCAAAGCCTTCTCTTCTCCAGGCATTGCATAATCAAGTAAGATTTCCAGCACTTACCTTCATCCTAAAGAAGGTAGTTGAAAACTCTTAAAAAACAGCAATTATGTATCAGACATAAGACATTAAAAGAAGTGCCCCTCCCCTCAACATGCTCAAGGCCAGGTTGGATGAGACCTGATGAAGGAATCTGCTTCTAGTCCTGCTCCTATTCCTGTCTGCATATTACTGCAGAAGATAAAAGCAGTTCATAGAATAGTTTGAGTTGGAAGGGACATTAAAGATCATCTCATTTCAACCGCCCCTGCCAAAAGCAGGGACACTTTCCACCAGACCATATTGTTCATGGCCCCAATTTATGGACAAGATTGTCCTGCAATGTCTTCACAAGTTGCACCCTACCAATCAAACTGTAACCAAAACCATACTCTAAGCATGGTAGTCTGCTAGTAAATTGATCCATGTGTCTTTGCACACAGAAACACACATACATCAAGACATCAGGACATGCCCCTAGAATGCTGCTACAAAAATGCAGCAAAGCAACAGGGGAAGAGAACAGCTTAAAACCAAACCAACCCACCCCCCAAACAAACAAACCAAACAACCAAGAAGCCCAGCAGTTATTACAGACCATAGTAACTGTTTATTTCTTTAATTTTCCACTACAGCAGCTTCAAATATAATGAACAAGCACACATAATTCTGCAGCTGTTTTCCATTTTAAATAAACCAAGACCAGCCTGTCAGTTCTTGTACAGTGTGAAAGCACCTGAAAATGCTACTCCAACAGTATTTTAGAGATTAAATTAGAAATAACTTAGAAAAACTTCAGTACTGTCCAGAGGATACTGATAGCATAAAAACATGAATTTGGGGTTGTGAAAGCAACATGAAAATCCTGCTGGATGCTGCATTTCTTATCCAGAGATAAGTTTTTCTTATTTTTGTCCCCATTCTTCCTCCTCCTCCATTTCTACTTTTGTGAAAACTGTAGTTAACATAACAGAAAATCTAAGTCTGCACCTTTATCATTTCTGATTTTTACCCCAATTTTCCTGTGAATTATCTCAATCAAATTATCTTTACCCAACATATTCCTGCTCTTTGCCTTGGCAAAGGTGCACGAGCAAACACTCACAGGAACACAGACAGCAAATGGAAATGCCACAATCTGCACTTTTCAAGGATACCAGCTTCCTCACTCCAGGCAGGAATCTAGACTCTCAGGACACTTCACTCATCTCACAAGCAAGCTATCATGGTCAGGCACATGGAAACTGGGATAAAGGGGGATGACTCAACCATGCCTTTCTTTTAAGAGCAAAGTCTTTCACAGCTCCTTAGAATACAATCCACGCTACTGTTTCTACCAAGTCAAAACTGGCTGTAGTAAAATAAAGCCCCTCTGGTAGGCACTGGAGTTGAACAGAAGTCAGCTGTTCAATGTGCCATCACAAGTGAGCTAAGCCCAGCTCACAAAGCTAATATAGGGTCACATTATTAACAACACTGGTTTACAAGTTTGCTTACTAGTTGCAAACCAAATTATTATACTAATTTCCGAGTAATCAAGCGCTAGCTACAGTTCATTTTCAGTTCAGCAGTGGCACTTATTGAGGCAGTGGGATGTAATCAGTCACACAGTAACCTATTTTAAGATGAAAGGGATGGGAGTCCTGCCAAAACACAGCTGTAAAGCCAGCTTTCTCTGCTGACACCTGCACTGAAAATAAGGTAGTAAGCTGAGCATATAGGTAATTTATTTTCTTTTTTCCCCACAGAATCAAGGCTGGAACAGATCTCTGAGATCACCAAGTCCAGCCTATAACCTAACAGCACCACAGCGACCAGACCATGTCCACAGGGCTTGGTGCTACCTATGCAAGGTGTAAAGCACAATAGCTCCAATAACTTAAGAGATGGGGTTCGGTGGGGTATAGTTTTGATGTAGATCTTAATCTTCCTTTTTCTCTAGAAAAAGCAAATGATGAGTCACAGTAGCTCACTGCACCCTGCCCTATTCTAAATACACACAAAACACAACAAACAAAACCACCCAAACAAAACAACATGCACCTAGAACATTTAAACAACAGAGAACTGCTGGTCAGTAACTTAACATTTGAGAGACCTGAATTACACAAGTGCTGGTTTGCAACACAACACTGGTAATATTTTAAAACCAGGAAAACAAACAAGCAAAACCTAAGCCTACACAATTTGATTTCAAGAACATCAACAAAACCATAGCTGTATCAATACAGAAAACAATTTAATTTGTTTCAAAAATAAATATTTGACAAACAAAGCACATACAGTGGAAAAGGGTCACAATAAATTACAAATGGAGATACTTGCTCATTCACTGAGAAAAACCCTTGATATTTCCAATTTCAGACCATCAGATTTATCATTCTTGCTGATTTAAGCACGGCACTAAACAAATATGGATCCCAGCGCTTTCTTTCACAGGTACTGGCGTGGATAATTTACTGCAGTGATCCAATTTGAAAATCAGTAGGGACCAGTAAATCGCTGCATAAAAGAAAGAGCGAATGAGGTGCTTTTTCCTTAGTGTCAGCAGCCTGTGATTATTATGTTTATTAGATTTTCTTGAAAAGGGCTTCACATTTTCTCAAATATGCAGGAGAACTATATTTCCCCTCTGAGCCCTTACATTAGCATTTTGTGCCTCGGTCCTTGAATACAAGCAAAAGATGAATTTTTCAATTCATTTTAGAAGTTTGTACCATCTGGATGGCACAGAACTAAGCGATGAAACTCCCTCACCCACACAATACCCTCGCTATTACCACAGAGTCAGCTTCTGCAGAGAAGTTAATAAGTAATGCTGACACTTCATGAATCCACATTTGTGATTAAATTCAATTACACTACCCATACCGATAACGCATCTTTAAAATAAAGGATTGCTCAAAGTTCTGTCCTTAAAAGGTGATTTTAAAACAACAAGGCCTGACTCTTCCTGTGACTTGAAGAAAATTACAGTACAAGAGAAGTTACAGTTTGAATACACACAGCCAATTTCAGTATGTATGTATAGTTCAGTCACAAATGCTTGCGCTGGAACAATTAAACATTCTAGACAATTACAACCACCCAGCATAACACCTGGCATTTAAGTGCTTATTGTGTTATTTTTCTGCACCAGAGAGTTTAAGATATGTGGGGCCACACCTAGCCTTTGCATACAGAAGAGCTTTACAAGAACATGCTCAGTGGTCTTTGCTAACCTTATTCTGAGCACCATAAGGCAAGGTACTTTTCCAAGTTGTTTAAGGAAGCATTTGTGGAAACAGGAGCAAGAAGTTGTATGTGGTATAGGAACAAATCGGTTCCACCTGGATGCTTGCCCAACTCTTTTATCTACTTCCTGCTCTGCCAGCACTCTTATGTTGCCTCAGGCCAAGTGATCCATGCCTTAGCTCCCATCTGTAAAACGGGCAAAAACTATACTTCCTCAACTAACAAGATTTGCAAATGTTGCAATACCAATGCCTGTTGGTAAAAAGGTCCAACACAGACTGTACAAAGCAACAAGCTGCATTATTTGTTTGGAGAGTATTGTCACATATAAGTCAGTAGCTCAAAGACTGCTGCAGTAAGTAATGGCTCATAGTATATTAAAAAAATCCTTAGAATGTGCACAACATATTAATAGGTATTGCTCCCCTTGAGCACTCAGAGAGAACAAAATATAAACTGACAGGACAAAGATAACAGAAGTATAAAGACAATAAAGGAAAAGACAGATACATTAGTGAATGGGTTTGTGTGCAAGAAATCCAAACTGGCATTAGCAGCTCAAATAAATCAAACATCAGCATTCACTGAGCCTATCTACAGGTGAGAACAGGCAAGTCTAGGCTGGAGCCTAAACATCCATAGCAAGTTTGTGCACAGCAAGGGGTAGGTCTACCCACAGAATCAATGCAATGGTGTCTTAACTTATGAAAACCAATACAATAAAAGCAATCAGCAGTGTGATTTATAGTAGTGGGAACAGTTGCCATCTTAGGTAGATGGCAACTTTTCCATTGCAAAGTTTTTCTAATGCCAGCAACTTGTGCACAAGCTCTGCATCATGGTTAGCCAGTGAGAGCACAACAGTATGAACATACAGGTCTTTTCCACCAGAAAAAATCTCAAGCTACCAGGACACAAGCAGCATTTTGTGTGTTTAATTTAGTTGTTAATACAGAAACAGACACAAACTCTGGTAAGGAAGCAGGCATAAGCACTGAATGATTTTGCCAGCATTTTGGAAACTCAGTGTTATCACTTAGGCAGGCTAAAGGTTCCAATGGGGAAAACAAAAAAAAAAAAAAAAAAAAAAAAAAAAACAAAAACACCCACCAAAAAAATCATTTGATGCAGAGTGCAGGTCTGTTGCCCTGCTTATTTTGGTTGGAAGCTATCCTTACTTCATTGTTCCATGTTTTCTAGGCAGATCAGAGAGGTTAAGTTTTGCCAAACCATGAGTAAATGCCAGGCCTTGTCTGTCAAGCACCTCCTTGCAAAGAGAATATACTACTAGCCAAACCAAATCAGATCCCATTTGTGAAACATCTTCCTTCTTTTGATCCATCTTTAAGACTTAACAAGCTCTACTTCAGGCACATATAAGCTTTACTCCACAGCACTGTCTTCCAACCCTCTATTCACAGAAATCTCAATCACTTATTCCCTCTAATCTTCCTTGCCCATTCAGAGAGTTGGATCTCAAGACTTCTCATCCTTCAGTTAGTTACAATACATCAAATCCCACTTAAGACTTCTAATTAAATAACAGCATAAAATTACAGAAACAGAAGACTGCTGCAGTTTCAGACCACAAATATTTCTTCAGATGGAGCATGTTATTTTGCTTACAGTAATTAAAGAAGTATTTATTTGCCTCCACTCCCAATATGGGGGACCAACTTAGATGATCAAATTAATTACTGAGCAAAGTCTAATGTCACCACTCAGAAAAATACACCCTGTAACATGAAAGAGGGTCTAGAAGAGTGCTGAAAATTTGAAACGGTAATAAGTAGGTCTAGGTTTCTGCTCTGAATCGATGCCATTGTTACAGTGCTTATTTTTGGGTTAAGCTTTGAAGGAAAGGGTCTAAATTTTTGCCCTTCAGGAGGCAAAAATTCCCCCTAAAGTGATTTAGAAACACACACAAGGCATTATGTCCCAATTGTGAAGCAGCAGTAAGAATAGAAGACCATACACACAGGACAGCATTCTGCTCAACTTCCAGGTTCAAGCACCAGTATGTTGTGTTAGAGAGAAAATAAGCTTGGAAGAGCCTAGCAAGTTACATTTAACACTCCTTTTATTGCAGTAGAAATTTTCCTTTTTATAAAATCCTCAAATTACAGGATATACATATAGTCAATCTCCTTGCAAATCTTTAGCAGCTGTAGAGCGTTACTGCATGCAGTCGCTTCTGCAGTGTGCAAGTGTTCTATAAATAGCTAATCATGTTCAGAGAGCAAGACAAGTAGTCAAAGAATAACATATTCAGTTACCAATTGGTTCATCATACCAAGAGGTTGAGAAGAAAAAAAAAAAAAAAAAAAGAAGTTTATAAATACATGGCTCTGATCTAGCAAACTAATACATCTGGAAATGATATCCGCACCACAAAATAAAGAAAACTCAACAGTTACACGAAAATACTTTGCTCCAAGACTGGTTTTGGAAGTGTTTCACAGAAGATTTCCCTGACCAAGGAAGAGTAGTCAAGTGCAGTGCTAGAGAGGTTTATAAAAGGTTAGTGAAACCCATTTAAATTTACGCAGTTAGAACACCAACATTAATTTCAGAAGATCAGGCAAATCTTTTGCCTTGAATTTATGGAAAGAAGTTGTGTTCACCCAGGTAATATTCTTTTTCCATGACATACCTTGCAGCATAATCAGCACTCAATGCAATATTCACTGCTGTACTCATGACACTAGCTTCAGATAAGTGATCAGGTCAATTTACACCGAAAAAAATCCTACACCCATTTGTTTCAGAAGCTGCCTAAACAGTTGCAATCCTTTATGCAAATTTTCCATTGCAATGAGAGTCTCAGGAACTGGAAGAACAATTTATATAGAGCTAGCTACAGATTCATTTTCTAAGAAGCTGACATGCTTGAGTTACTGCAGTCTCACATCTGTGTAGACACAGGAACAAACCTGCAAGGATTCTGCAAAAGTTACTTCATTTACATTGATTAGTTCACTTAAGAGATGGCTAAAAGTTTAAGCACTGTATCTTTCTCTGAAAAGCCTACAGGTCAGCAATTTGGTTTGGTAAAACATTTCATTATGACAAGGTAACTACACAGTTTTCCATGATCACAATCTTGAGATTACTTTCAGTAACATAAGACACATTACAAGGTAGAAACTTAGAAGAATTTTTAAGTAGTAGTAATAAAAATTAGCCTGTCCTTCAGGAAGGTGTTAAATTCAGTCAAGCTTGACACAGTTAACAAAAGAGATCAAATTCTAAGCGGGGCATATTGAGTACAATAATTTAGACAAAATGGTTCTACAGGTACATGTAGTAAGCAGAAGAATACTGTGCAATGTGTACTGCATAGGTATGTGTACCAACTGCTATCCGCTGCAGGCATCCTACAGTAGCTATAGAGCCAAATACATAAACCTACCGAGAAGAGACCAAGATTTAATCAAGTTCAAACAATCCTCAATTCCTAAAGAAAACAAAACTCTGTATGACTGGGCATATTTTGGGTCAGATGCAGTTACATTTCTTTCCCCACCAATTAGCAACAAAGCAATTTTAAGTTTCCATGACTTGCTTTTTGATATGCTAAATCTCATAGTATCTCCAAGAAAAGCATATAGACATTTTTATACAGCCTGGAGTGATATCAGTGTAAAAACCAGGAATTCTTAATCATCAGCAGAAGTGCCAGCTGCTCATAATGTTCACAAAACACAAGTGCCTGAAACTTGGCTATGCAACAGTTGGTGCCAATCTGCTTATAAAGGAAATGCTGCTGAGGCATAGTCTTCTTACAAAAACAGGGCACGCAGGCTTCATTATTAAGTGTTCAACAACAATCCTCAGCTCGGTGAAGAGAGTCCTGAAAAAAGTCAGATTGAAATAGTTTTTAAAAAAAAAGAAAAAAAGAGCAAACAATCTTACAGCAATCATCAGAACTAAGTATTGTTTAAATCTTTTCATTCACTTTTCTCAGCACACCCTAGAGTCAGCAATTTCTATAAATCAACCTGGTGCTGAACTCTTGCAAGAGCTTTAAAATTCCTGTCTTTCAACCATTAACAGTTAACTTCAGTTCAGCAGCTTCCAGCTGAGGACACAGCAGAAAAAAATTCCACATTCATGCAAAAAAGATAACAAGAAAAAAAACAGCTACTATACAAAAACAAACCACAGTAATGCTTTATCAGAAATCATGTGAGGAGCTGGAAGGCAACCGTGTATTTGCACTGCTTCTTGCCAGAATGCAGGAGCTCTGAACTCCAGAAGCAACCAAGAGAAGACACACATGAAAAATAAAACCCACAACACCAGCTTCCCTTAAAACTACACAAATGCCAGCAGGAAATACTTGATAAACTAGTTGTCTTGAAATTTAGTTTTATCATTGCACAACAAAGTTACTTTGAGATATTGAAGTACTAAAGCACCTTCACAGATATTTCTCTGGTTGTTAAAAAATAATTGTATTAAAAAATAGTAATTTTAAAACCCACAAAACAGAAGAAAGCCAAATATGCACTAAGAGGGAAAGCAGTTGGGAAAAGGACATGATTAAGTTTGATTCTCTGACCTGTCTTTGCATACCATGGCAGTCAAAGACACTTCTTTGGTACATTAGCAAGTAATTTTCTAATTAAGTAGGGATGAGACTGGAAAGTGTGTTCATAAAAATCTTAACACTCTACAACACTTGTAATGAGGAAAAAAAAAAAAAGGAAGAAAACACTGAGCTGAGCAAATCCTCATAGAAATATTTGTGGTTTCAAAGTTTAATGCAATAGTAGGTTGGATCAACTTCCAAACGAAGTCAATAAGGCTCTAATTCAATTATAATTAACCTGACTTATGAATTTAATTGAAGGAAATAATGAACATCCTTAAGGTCATCCACAGGTTTGTTGTTTGTTTTTTGTGGTGGTTTGTTTTTTTTTTATTTTCTTCTTTTCCTGTCAACATTACACAAGTCCCTAAGTGCCTGTTCAGAGACTTAGCCTCAAGTAGGGTCAGAATCAAAAACTAAAGATGCTTTTCTGTTGCAAAGCAAATAAAAATATTCTCCTCTCCCAAAGCATAGTTTTAATTACACAAAGCATGTTCTGAAAGCTTAAGGCTCTGTTAGATGAAACAATCGCAACCTTGAACCAGCAGTTCTTTCTTTAAAATATCCAGGTGCATTCCACATTCTATCACTACCACTTGCAGATTTAGCATTATGAGTTATATAATCCTTTCAGAATGAAAAAAACTTGAATGCTTAAACACTTGGCAGCTGAACTTCTGAGATCAACGCAGTGCTTACCGACAGTATGGATTTCGCCGAGAGGAGTAGCGTAATGTGAGAAACCTGTAGTAAATGAATGGTTGGAGCAGACTACCTTGGCCACTGAAAGGGAAGACAGAAGTAGAGTTTAACACTGACAAAGAAAACACCAAACAAAAATATCCCCAAGCCAAAATATAGAATCATCAGGGCTTCTTTCAATAAAAGAAAACTATCTGGTTTCAAAAAAAACTATACTGGAGTCACGTTGGTTCAGATAATCTAGATCCGAGAAGGAAAAGTGCTTAACCATACACTTAAAAAAGCAGAGACTTACATTATAGAATGAAACTGCTCAATGAAGCAGTTAAGCTCTGTTCTTGTACTGATTATGAAGTTTTTTTATACTGTCTCACTTCTGTTGGTGGACAAAGAATCACAGAAGTGATCTCAGAATCACACAATGTTAGGTGTTGGAAGGGATCTCCAGAAATCAAGTCCAACTCCCCTGCCAAAGCAGGACCATATAGAGTAGGCCACACAGGAATGCACATAGGTGAGTTCTGAAAGTCTCCAGAACTGATGAACACCTGTCCAGTATTAAGAAAAAGCCTGCTGGTCAAGCACAGAAATTGGTTGACATCAGTCCAGCTACAGTGAGTTCTCGGAGAGCTAATCATAGTGCTTTGAGTATCTGGACCATATTTCTAGTACCTTTTGCAAACCTTTTCAGAACACACTGGGAGTATTGCAGATGTATTGATATATTAATGCCAAGCTGCTATCTGTTTCATCTCCAAGGAAATTAGGTTTTGATACTTAAAAGCTGCTGTTTCACAGGAGAGTGCTGTAAATTGGTAAAAGGCTATCATAGAAACCACACACAGTAAAGCACTGAAACGATGCTACTTGTAATTTCAGTGATCATAGAATCACAGAATGGTAAGGTTGGAAGGGACCTCAAAGACCATTTAGTTCCAAACCCCTGCCATAGGCAGGGACACCTCCCACTAGTACAGCTCACTCAAGGTCTCCTCCAACCTGGCCTTGAACACCTCCAGGGAGGGAGCAGCCACAACCTCCCTGGGCAACCTGTTCCAGTACCTCACCACCCTCACTGTAAAGAGCTTCCTCCCAACGTCCGGTTTCAGTCTCCCCTCTGCCAGTTCAAACCCATTGCCCCTTGTCCTGTCATTGCAAGACCTTGTCAATAGTCCCTCCCCAGCCTTCCTGTAGGCCCCCTTCAGATACTGGAAGGTTACTACAAGGTCTCCTGGAAGCCTTCTCTTCTCCAGGCTGCAGAGCCCCAACTCTCTCTGTCCTCATAGCAGAGCTGCTACAGCCCTCTGAGCATCTTTGTGGCCCTCCTCTGGACCCACTCCAACACTGCCATGTCCTTCCTGTGTTGAGGGCTCCAGAACTGCACACAGTACTCCAGGTGGGGTTTGACAAGAGCAGAGTAAAGTGGCAGAATTCCCTCCCTCGCCCTGCTGGCCACGCTTCTCTTGCTGCAGCCCAAGACTCGGCTGGCTGGCTGGGCTGCACCTGCACATTGCAGGCTCATGCTGAGCTTTTCATCACCCCAGAAGATTCTTTATAAAACACAATATTAAGGGGGTTTTTTAACATGACAGTTCCAGTAACCAGAGCTTTTTCAGGTATCAGCAGTTTTAAGTGAAGTGGAATCCTTCAAGAAGGCCACTCAAGACAAATGCTCTCATTGTGCTGTGACTCGAATAGAACAAAAGGTGTAATTCCCTCTTCAGATTGACCCAGGCTTGACTGACTGACAGGTTATTATGCCTATATGACTTCAGTAGGATTCCAACATGCATATACTCAACATCACTATGGTGGGTTTACACCACTTAAGAGTTTGGGATTTAACCCCCAAAGGTAAGCCACCACATTAGTCAGAATTTTGTAAATAATAATTTCATTTTACTTCCAAAGAGGCTAAATAAAAGGCATAAGCATATACAAATACATAATTACAACTAGACAAAAACCCAAAACCAGACCTCAGTGGACAAGAAGTCCAGACACCTTCCTACCCAGACACTGCAGCCTGCAAGGCTACATTATCTTACCTCACTACTGGAATGTAACCCAAACAATGTTTTGGCACAGAGCAGGCAAGGCCAGAGGGAGAACAACAGTGGGAAAAGCAAGCAATCAAACAAACAAGAACACTTTGAACCTCAGACTATATAGAAAAATAACAACCCAATGAAATGGAATAAATGTACCTCTTATGTTCTGTTCAGCCCCCTTTTGGGACCTAATCTGAATTCTCTGGAAAATTTTATTTACAGTTTAGGGTCCCAGTGTTAAAACTGTAACAATCCCCAAAAGAAACTCAACAGGCAGCACAGCAGACAAAAATAAACAGAATAAGGGAGAAAAAGATAAGAGTCACTGGTCAGAAGTAACATAGGACAGGACATAACCTGCTCCTTGTTGCACAATTCTAGCAAAATGAAATTTCATGCCACTTAAATCTCTGGAATCTAATAGTGGAAAAAAAAGGAGTTGACTTTCAATGAAGCTGCATATCTTAATATTCTGTTACACTCACTAAAATTAAACTTGCTGAGCAGTGTAGGAGAATGCAAATTACAGGTTTGTTTCATTTGACCCAACAATGTCACCCATTCTATGAAAACGAGGTTTTAGTGATCAGTTTTATTGGAATGAATGCTTTTTGGTTTTGTGACACAACAACTTAACTCTCAGAGCAAAATGACAAGCCTTGGTCAGCAAGAACCATATATAGAGAGAGATCTATGACCCACAGAGAGCTTGACTGCAAAATGTAATCTTGTGCAGGAAATATCAAATTCTGAAAATCTTTATAGTAATTCTTACCTGAAGAGCATAAAAACTGTAGCTGGCATCAGGAAGATTTCATTGCAAGCAATGAATTTTAGAATATTCTGTTGATTAGCACTCAGTTTCTCCAAAAGATTTCTCAGGAAGGGCAGACTGTTTGAACTTCGTGCCTTGAAAGAAGAGTACCAGAAAACATGCACATTACATCTGCCTTCTCTAGCACAGAGAAATCAAAATACTAACAATTCTCATTTGACTCATTTCAGCACTTCAAAACTAAATCCTTTCAAGAGATTGAGATCAATATCCCAAAGAAAACTACGTAAATACAGAGTTTTGGGAGTCCCATGAAAAACACAAGGCATTGCAATTCCCTCACCCACCCATCTGAGATCTAAGTGCATAGAGAAGGCCACCAGCCTTATTCTATCCACTGGGAGGAAGTACCTATGGTGGCAAGATGGTCCAGTTAGGAACACCAATGGCTGGAGTTACTTTAAGCTGCAGAAGGCAATTCATTAAGCAACAGGTCCAGCTGTATGCTAGCCTTACCCTGCAGTTTGTTCTGTTATGCTTCTACTGAAATAGAATATTAAATTTCACAGGCTGTCGTTTAGCTTGAAAAGACATGTCTTAAGTTTCAACTTAACTGTGACACAGTTTTGTTTTCTTCAAATGCTGTTCTTTTGAAGGAAAATAGTAAATGTCAACTCCAACATATCCAGTTGTAACAGCAGAGGGGCCAAGCCAGATTCTGCACGCTGAGATCCCATACTGCAGTTTCACCCTAGGTCTTCTAAGTGAAACCACAGCAGCAACACAAACCTGCTTGTAAGCCCCACGAATACAAACAGTATTAATTGTATCACACATCACATCATACTTACATCAAGAACCTTCTTTGTGTATGTGGCAGCATGAAGCAAAGAGAACAGCAGAACTGGAAAGATACTCACTGGAGCGAGCGATAAGGAGAATTAGAGAATGCACAAGTGCCTCACTTCGTGGTGTCATATTAACACAAAAGTCATAGCGTGATGGTTCTTTGCAGTAAGTGGTTTGCAATGGCCTATACTGGATTAAAAGATGTCTATATGTGTCTAACATCTACATTTATAGCTTTTCCCTTTGCTTCTTACACCTCTTTGTCGAGTATTTTTATTACCTTGGAAATATGTATGCAGGTATGCAAAGGTGCAACATATACCTTTATGCAGCACTGCATGTCCACTGAAATGTGTGAAGACCCAATCAAGTTTATTACTTAGATCTGTCAAATGATGTGGTAACATTTGTGTTTTTCTATTAAGAGATCCTACAAAATGCATTTTTTTACCAAAGAACACACAGCTACCAGTCACTCAGATTTGAGAGAGCAGGAACATAGACATTCCTCTGGCAGAGAAATTTTAAAAGCAGAACGGTAAGCAGATACAAAGTGGCACAAGAAAAGTCAGTTCTTGCACATCACCTTTGAGGAGCCACAGGAATCTTTTTTCCAGACTTGATCTGTTTAGTAACTTATCTGAAATTAAGTTTTTCTACATGAAATCTGTCCTGTTTACAGTAAGAAGTCATATACAATCCCTGTAGTGGTAATAAAGCTACCAACTTCTGAAAGTATCATTTCCGGCTGGTCATAAAATCCTCCAAACTTCACTCTCAGAAAAATCTAAGCAGCCAAAGACTGCACTACACTAGTTCCAGAGATGATTAACCTAAATATGGATCAATCAACATAAGCCTCTCCTATTTTACATAAATTATGTTTTATAAATAGCAAACATTCCAGTTTAAATTTGTCTTTGAAATCATGGCCCAGGTGATGAAAAGATTCAAGTCTTTCAGATATTTAAAACCATTACCAGGATTACTTTACACAAGTAAAGGATACTTGTAACTGGGTAGGAATTCACAAAGATAAGAGAGTACAGCAGGTAGTGGCAGCTGTCCTCCAGCAAAGCCTGGGCCAGGAAAGCCCTGCTAAGCTGAAAGTGCGGTAGCCTTTGGTGTAGTCGGAGGGCACTAGTTAGAGCATTTGCCAGCAAGGCACGCTGATAAAAGCTCGCTGCTTCATGCAACCTGCAAATCATCAGAGGAGGTGTTACCATATGAACCAAGCCCCTGCTCAGAAGTCTTCCACCCTTGGGAATTGCATCACAATTGCACAATGCCTCAAGTATTTCTAGTATGGTACATAAGCATAACCAAAATACAACTCAAAAACTGGTAATACTGACTTACTGCAGCTGCATCAACTCAATATATGACTCCACAACCAATGATAAAAACATGCACATCCCACTGCTTCACAGTTGCTTGTTTCTCATACACATACAAAAGGGTTTTAAACCAATCTACAGCACTAGCTGTTCTGGCAAAAAAACATCCAAGTAAATTGAGTAGTAGAAACTTACCCTTAATCTAAGAAGGTTTTTAACCAATCTAAAACCCTCTAACTGCTCTGACAAAAAACATCCAAGTAAACCAGATAGTAAAAACTTACTCTTACATGAAAAGCAACTCTATGAAAAGGGAGAATAATTGCTTTGTACATTTTTAATGTTATTTTACACTATAACAATACATACCCTAGAAGAGGCAGGACAAATAAAGCTGAGCAGTAAACTGTGAACAAGCGGGAAATCCACATTGCTGTATCCAACTTGTTAGCCATCAAAAAGTGCTACATTAGAGGAAGAAAAGAAAAAACTCAACCCCCCACAGAAGTTGGTATCTTGATATTTACATACAATGAACATTCTTCCCTCTTACATTAAATTGCAACTTTCTCTGGCCTTGAATAGAAGCAAATTATAGCTTGAAGTGAGGATCATCTTTGTTCTGTAATACTTGACTCCTAAGATGTTATTAACCAGTTCAAAACCAGCTAAGTGGCCACAGAACCAAAAAGATTCTTTGCATACATCAACCAAACCAGTGATAACATCTGTGCAGGTAGTTTTTCTACACAAACCAACCTCACTGGAAAGCCAGCTTCAAAAACATTATCATGCAACATCTTTAGACCCGATTTCTATGTTTATTGCTTCAAGGTTTCTTTCAGATAACACTGCACACACCTGGGGCTAAATCTCTACAATTTTTGCTCAGGAGTGGGGAAAAAACCCAAAACAAGTGGTCAGGTAAAGTTAGCATTCCAACATCTGAAAGAAAGCAGCATCATTCTGCCCTGTATATTCTTGGCCTCAAAAAAACAAAAAATCTTTTAAGGGTAATCTAGCATCTCTCCTGTTGAGCTGTCCTTGATCACAGCCTTCTTCACTCCTGATACTGTCTCCATATCAGAAAGGCTCTACTGAAACACAGCAAGCTTTTGGCTATTACATGTCTAAAAGTCAAAATATCAGCTTCCTTTCCTAGAATCACTGAATAGTTTGGAAGATACCTTAAAGATCATCTAGTACTATCCTCTCTGTTGTAGGGAGACACTTCCTACTAGACTAGGTTGCTCAAGGCCTTGTCTAGCTTGGCTATGAACACTTCCACGGCTGGGAGCTTCCACAGCTTCTCTGTGGAACCTCTTCCAGTGCCTCATCACCCTCATAATAAAGGATTTCTTACTAATGTAAGTCAAGCTTCTTCCAGTCTGAAGCCATTACCCCTCATCATGTCACTACCTGCCTTTTTTAAAAAGTCCCTCTCCAGATCTCCTATAGCCCACTTCAAATACTGGAAAGTTGCTAGAAGGTCCACCTAGAGCCTTCTCTTCATTTGAAAATGGTCGAAGAATATTCCCAATTTTGCAACAGTTTTTGAAGACTACTCTTTTCCTTTATGTTCTTGGGCTGTTTTTATGACCACGATCAGAAATTATCCTAACTAACCTGCAAGTATCCTCGTATCTTTCATATACATTAATACTTTCTTACTTGCATAATGTAACTACAGACACACAGTTGATGCCACACAGAATTAGTTTTGATGGAGACAGTTTCCAGAAAAACAGCGCAGTTACAGCACGATTTCAATCAGAAAGTGGAAGAGTCACTTCCCCCTGCCCTTACCCGTGCAGGCAGGCCGCCATAGTGAGATTCCAACACGACCCCATGACCACCAACAGCACAAGGAACGACCACGCTGCTAGAGAAACTCCATGGCAGTCCAGGGGTCCCCACGCTCAGCCCGCAAAAATCAAGTCAGCACCGCGGCCTACCCGCCCCCAAACCCAAGGCTGGACACTACTTACCACGGCTCCGCCGCCGGCCCCGCCTTGCATGGGCCCATTCTGTGTGGAGTCCGCCATGGCCGCACCTGCGGAGAGAGAAACGTCTCAGCTGCGGTAGAACAGAGGACACCGCGGCAGTCACCGCCACCTCCCGAACTTCAGGCCCGGCCGCCCGCGACCCACCGCAAGCGCCACAACCGGGAACACACCACGCACCGCCACCGCACGCTTTCAGATGCAACCAAACGTCACTTCCTGCGAGCCGCGGGCCTGCCGGGTAATGTAGGCCCCGTGATGTCACGCTTCCGCCCGCGCCTGGTGACGTCAGAGGGCCATGCTGGGGCTGCGCGCACAAGCGGTCCGGCAGGGTCTGGCGGGGCGAGGATGTAGAGGAGGCAGGCGGTGGCTTGGTTCTTCCTCCTCGGCCGCAGCCCCTCCTCTGCGGCAAGGCTCGCTGCTGGCGCCCTACTGCGCAGCTCTCCCTATGGGGTCTGTATAGGAGGACGTCAGTGTTGTGACAGTTAACAGCAACAGTATTAGTGCTCGATTCGGCCCTGGTCTGGGGACTGCTTGCTCGCTGAGGGCTAAACAATCTTTCCAGAGCCATTTAGCAATATAACAGATGTTGTGCTCTGTGTCAGCAACGTAAGAATCATAGGGTCCCAGCTCCCAGGCGTGCCTATCCCTAGTTAGGTGATGCTGTGGTAGCACAGCGGTGTCGCACAAAAGTGATGCAATATGCCACCTCAGGCTGCACCCATGTGTTTCAGCGGTACCGGTTCCCTGTAATAAAACAGGTCTCTTCAATGCCCAGACATTCGTACCGTCGGTGGTGTCACATTAAAACGAAGCAGATTTGGAATAGTACTGAACTCTGGGGTTCATTAAACCTTAAAGCTTAAGGAATTTTAATCAAATACAGTTACATCAGCAACGCTGACAGGAGGGCCAGGCTGGGTAGTACCAACCAGAACCCTCTCGTTCGCTCCGCAACATGTCACATGTGCTATCTGCAAGGTTTTGGAAAGGGTCAATTCTCCATTAATCTGACCCTTGTCATAATATTGACTTGGGGTTTTTTTTTGTTTTTAGTTCTGTGTGCTCTGCAAACACCTTGCTGTTCTCACCTGGAAGTCTGCAAATTCAGTGTAACTTGGCCGAAGTGGTCTCAAGATGAAAGAAAACAAAGTGGGGGGGCCTCAAGACCCACAACTTGGACTTTTAACCCCTGTAACCTCGTGCGGTTTGTAAGCCTGCTTTTCTCTCACGGATGTGCAGCAGGTTCCCCCTTCTGGCAGCATGGGTTCCAGGACAGCAAACCGTCTGCTCCAGATTCTAATCATTCCTCAGGGTCACAGAATGTCAGGGGCTAAACCGCACCTCGAAAGCTCATCCAGTCCAACCCCCCTGCCAGAGCAGGATCACCTAGAGCAGATCACACAGGAATGCATCCAGACGGTTCTTGAATATCTCCAGAGAGGGAGACTCCACAACCCCCTTGGGCAGCCTGTTACAGTGTTCTGTCACCCTCACAAGGAAAAAATTCCTCCTCATCTTTACATGGAAATTCCTATGCCTCAATTTCTACCCATTGCCCCTTGTCTTGTCATCCGGCATCACCAAGCAGAGCCTGGCTCCAGCCTCCTGGCACTCACCTTCACATATTGATAAACATGAATGAGGTCACCTCTCAGTCTCTTCTCCAAGCAGCACAGCCCCAGCTCCCTAAGGCTCTCCTCATAAGAGAGGTGTTCCATTGCCTTAATTACCTTTGTGGCTCTGTGCAGGACTCTCTCAAGCAGTTCTATGTCCCTCTTGAACTGAGGGGCCCAGAACTGAACACAGTACTCCAGATGTGGCCTCACGAGGGCAGAGCAGAGGGGCAGGAGAACCTCTCTAGACCTACTAGCCACAGCCCTTGTAATACACCCCAGAATGGCATTGGCCTTTCTGGCCACCAGACCACACTGCTGACTCATGGGCAACCTCCCATCTACTAGGACCCCCAAATGCTTTTCCCCTTCGCTGCCTTCCAACAGCTCAGTCTCCAACCTATACTGATCCCTGGGGTTGTTCTTTCCCAGGTGCAAGGCTCTACACTTGCTCTTGTTGAATTTCATTATGTTTCTTCCCGCCCAACCCCATTCCCAGGTGCTTTCAATACTTCTTAGCAGAAAAAAAAAAAAAAAATTTAAAAAAAAAAAATCCCACAACCAAACAACCAGACAAAACCCCACATTTTTTGCAACCAAATCAAATGATTAAATATGTGACCGTATTTTCATTGGGATCAACATACCTCCCTGGAGGTGTTCAAAGCCAGGTTGGATGAGACCTTGAGTGACCTGTACTAGTGGGAGGTGTCCTTGCCTATGGCAGGGGGTTGGAACTGGATGATCTTTGAGGTCACTTCCAACCTTACCATTCTGTGATTCTATGCTTCTATGATCCACAATCAGCCTCTGACAATGATTAAACTTGAAGATTGACTGGAAGAGACTTGGGAAAGTATCAGGAAAAGGAGAAAAGAAAGAGTCAGCTGGTGGGGATTCTAATAAAATAACAATTGCAAGTAAAGTAAGGCCTTAGGCTAATTGATGATTTTTAAACTGAAGATGCAGAACCTGATTTTCCACTTCTTTCCCCAGATGTTCATTTCTTGCCAAAGTGGCCCTGAAGTAGGCACAAGAACTGCTTTCTATTTTGGAACCATTTTCCTACAGACAGAGGATGCTCTAGCAAATAGCACTAGAGAATTAGGACTCTGCCCATGCCTGCTGTGTGTTCTCAAATGTGTAATAAACATTTATGCTAAGAGAACATGAAGGATTGGAAAGTAACCCTGGCAAATTACATTTAACCATCACCAGACTGTTTTCTTACAAAGGAAAATATTGATATGTACAGGAGATTTTTTTAGATGCAGCTGAACTGTGGAAATACACATCGAAGACCACCAGATGTTTAATGCTGCCAAGCTGAAATGTCACAAGGGGGGAAATAAATCTTCAAGATTATGTATATCTGAAATGGACTGAAGATGACACATCCATGTCTTTATCAGAAATGCTTATTTATTTATTTGCAATTTAAGAAGAACTGGATACACATGCATGCAGAACATTAATTTCTAGAGTCTGGTTTCCTGCCTATGAACCATAACACTAACATTTGTGCTTTCAGTTAGCAGAAGTTGTCTTTCACAGATTGGCCTTAATTTTGTTTGAATAGAATGTTAAAGCACTGTTAATAGCTTTAAAAGTTCCCTACTTTGGAAAACTTCATAACAAATACTACTCTTGGCCCTTTACAACCAAGAAGTATAAACCCATTGCCCCTTGTCCTGTCATTGCAAGACCTTCTCAATAGTCCCTCTCCAACCTTCCTGTAGGCTCCAGTCAGATACTGAAAAGATACTATAAGGTCTCCTGGAAGCCTTCTCTTCACCAGGCTGAAGAGCCCCAAATCTTGTGGCCTGTCCTCATAGCAGAGCTGCTCCAGCCTTCTGATCATCTTCGTGGCCTCCTCTGGACTCACTCCAACAGTTCAATGTCCTTCCTGTCCTGGGGGCTCCAGAACTACACCCAGTACTCCAGGTGGGGTCTGATGAGAGCAGAGATTTTGGGGGTTATCTTTTTAATAGCAACATCAGCAGGAGCCTACAATCTCCTTTGGTCTCCAGTTCTCAGTCACTGTGGCCGTTTGAGCTAGATTTCTACCCCAGACGTAAAAAAACATTCAGAACAGAGAAACTTAGAAGTGGAAGTCCTGAGTGGAGAGGTGAACATTCTAGGGATAGGCCATATAATGGCAGCAATGGATAAGTGAATATAATTTCATTGGAGCATCAGGAGCTTTATGTCTGGAAGCACAGCTTGTACCTTCCCCTTGCTGTTTCTGCTGCGCCCGCTGCTGTCTTCCCCTTCTGCTGTTTTGACTGCTGTTGCTTGCTGCTTGACCCCTTCCCCATCTTCCTTAAGGTTATTATATTCCTGTAGTAGTTGTATTCTCCTTATACTGCTATATTTAGTTTATAAGCAATACAATTCCATTTTTTCTTGACTTTACAAAAAACATCCCATGTTGTGGTGAGTTCTCTTTTGAGTCTCCCGTTCTCAGTCACTGTGGCCGTTTGAGCTAGATTTCTACCCCAGACGTAAAAAAACCCATTCAGAACAGAGAAACTTAGAAGTGGAAGCCCTGAGTGGAGAGGTGAACATTCTAGGGATAGGCCATATAATGGCAGCAATGGATAAGTGAATACAATTTCATTGGAGCATCAGGAGCTTTATGTCTGGAAGCACAGCTTGTACCTTCCCCTTGCTGTTTCTGCTGCGCCTGCTGCTGTCTTCCCCTTCTGCTGTTTTGACTGCTGTTGCTTGCTGCTTGACCCCTTCCCCATCTTCCTTAAGGTTATTATATTCCTGTAGTAGTTTTATTCTCCTTATACTGCTATATTTAGTTTATAAGCAATACAATTCCATTTTTTCTTGACTTTACAAAAAACATCCCATGTTGTGGTGAGTTCTCTTTTGAGTCTCCAGTTCTCAGTCACTGTGGCCGTTTGAGCTAGATTTCTACCCCAGACGTAAAAAAACCATTCAGAACAGAGAAACTTAGAAGTGGAAGCCCTGAGTGGAGAGGTGAACATTCTAGGGATAGGCCATATAATGGCAGCAATGGATAAGTGAATACAATTTCATTGGAGCATCAGGAGCTTTATGTCTGGAAGCACAGCTTGTACCTTCCCCTTGCTGTTTCTGCTGCACCCGCTGCTATCTTCCCCTTCTGCTGTTTTGACTGCTGTTTCTTGCCGCTTGACCCCTTCCTCATCTTCCTTAAGGTTATTGTATTCTTGTAGTAGTTTATTCTCCTTATACTGTTATATTTAGTTTAAGCAATACAATTCCATTTTTTCTTGACTTTACAAAAAACAACCCATGTTGTGGTGAGTTTATTCTACTGGGGGGAGAGATCTGCCCTAAGCCGGTAGAGTCACTGCAACAGAAACTACTGCAGCATTGTTTAGATGATGTTCACCACCTTGCAGCACGGAGCACTTGAAGTTCAGATAATGATTTATCTGTTTTGCCCTTCTTGATTTGAAAGAAGGGACTGTTGCTAGCATCTGTATACTCTTTTCATTTATTTCACATTCCTCCAAGGACTGCAGCTCCTCATAGCCAAACTAGCTCCATTATTTGTGTCAGTAGCGTATAACGCGAAGCTAAAATAAGTTTTTATGCAAAGCTGTAATGAACAATTTGGTTCTTGTTTGTGGTTATCTCAAGCTGGCTGTCCAAATCTCAAGAAACAATAAAGGACATCGGGTCAATGCCTGTTACATTTTTCACAAAAAGAAACAGAAGTCTTCTGTCTCTCTCTACCAGATTGCTTTGTGATTTTTGCTTGATGGTCTGTAGCAATATCCGACATGGTCTTCTTTCTTTTCCCTGGCAGCTGGAGTTTCCATTTACTCATCTTTCCTGGAAGGATTACCCTTTCAATGACTGAGTGCCCGCTAAAGCAGTGAACAAGAGAAACCACAACCTTTATGAAGAGGTGCAAAATAGGAAGATACTCATTCCAGTTCCTTTCTGTGACAGCATTTTCAGAACTTTCAGCATTTTGGTATATCTCTGCATTATTATGCTACAGAGAAGCTGGGACTGATAGAACAAAGGACTATGATACATTTATATATATCTTTTAAAGGAGGTAACTTATTTTCTTTGAGGGTGACACAGCGCTGGAACGGGCTGTCTGGAGAGATTTAGGAGCCTCCGTCTCCAGAGAGTTTCAAAACCCTTCTGGACACCTTCCTGTGCAACCTGATCTAGGCAAGCATATGTTAGCAGGAGACTGGACTAGGAACTGGGGGACTGGGTTCATGAAAAGCTCAACATGAGCCTGCAGCGTGCACATGCAACCCAGACAGCCAACTGAGTTCTGGGCTGCAGCAAGAGCAGTGTGGCCAGCAGGGCAAGGGAGGGGATTCTGACCTTTTGCTCTGCTCCTGACAGACCCCACCTGGTGTACTGTGTGCAGTTCTGGAGCCTTCAGCACAGGAAGGACATGGAACTGTTGGAGTGGGTCCAGAGGAGGCCACAAAGATGCTCAGAGGGCTGGAGCAGCTCTGCTATGAGGACAGGCTATGAGATTTGGGGCTCTTCAGCCTGGACAAGATAAGACTTTGAGGAGACCTGATAGTAGCCTTCCAGTATCTGAAGGGGGCTACAGGAAGGCTGGGGAGGGACTATTTACAAGGTCTTGTAATGCCAGGACTAGGGGCAATGGGTTTAAACTGGCAGAGAGGAGATTTAAACTGGATGTTAGGAAGAAGTTTCCAGTAAGGGTGGTGAGACACTGGCACAGGTTGTCCAGGGAGGTTGTGGCTGTTCACTCTCTGGTGATGTTCAAGGCCAGGTTGGACAAGGCCTTGAGTGACCTGTGCTAGTGGGAGGTTTCCCTGCCTATGGCATGGGCTTGGAAATAGGTGATCTTTGAGGTCCCTTCCAACCTTACCATTCTATGATTCTATGAACACCCAAATAATAAAGCTCTTTCTTTTCAAGATTGTAAGTATGGAACAAGGCTTAGCATATGACTGAATAAAAGAGCCCCTGTATTGTATTTGCAATGTCCAGCTCATTAAGAACATGACAAATGTTAGAAACTTAATAATGGAAATAAACATGGGCAAGTGTTCTTTTAATAAATGCAAGGAAGGTTAAAAAGATTTCAGCATTCTGCAGCAAGAGACCATATCAACAAATGGAGAAACACAGTGAATTACAGATGGGAAGTTTCGACTACCTGTACTGCCTAATTATCAGTACAGCAGCAAGAAAGATTGATAAGCATCCTCTTGCAAGCCTGGAGTATCTGGAGCTGTATTGATCAATGCTGAGTTGTTAGTTAAAGGCTCCTTTTCTTCCACAGCAGGGTACAACAAGGGAATAAGAAGAGAGCTAGGGACAAAACCCCAAAGCTATGATCTTCCCCAGGAAGTTCAGTTCATGATGCAGGGCAAGTTAGCCATATGTATGCACAGAAACTGATCCCTTTCTGAAATGCTGTCCTGTGTAAACTGAGGAAAAGAACCCTCTAAGTTTGGCAACAGTAACACTTGACATTGTACTGCCCTAATACCTTAAAGCTAATCACACTGTAATTGTGCTCCAGTCTTTTCCTAAGTTTCTGCAATTGTGGTCCAGTCTTTTCCTACATTTCTGCTACTCACTCACCGTAAGCAGATGTTTGTGGCTCAGTAATGAGGCTTACAAGCTGTATAAGGCTGAATGAAAATGAACCACCAAGGAATTTTCTGCTTTTGTCTGCAGGTGGCTCAAGCCAAAGACTTCCTTCAACACATCCACTGCAGGTGGGTTGGGCTAGATGGAGATCCCTTCCAACCCAAACTTTTCTGTGATGGGTACCAGCCAGTATGGGGGAATCCCAATCTACTAACATGTAAAACTTGTTCAGAACTATAGCAAATGTAGGAGCTGCACATTTTTTGTTCTCTGCACCCTCAAAGCTGCCTCTGCTTTCACCCACAAGCATCTGTAATTTTTTTTTTCATGTCTGTCAGTGTCATTGCACTCTGAAGACCATTACAAAAGCATCCAGGCAATAAATGTTTTACAGGTGTGTGTAGAAATCCTTACAAAAATTAGAGGAGGCTTCAGAAAGAAGCTGCTGATTTTTGATAGCTTTTACATAACCCAGTAACCTTCCTAACCTGGGTAGGTTCCAGTGATCTCATTTATTATATTACATAAATTCTTGATCTTTTACCACATATTCCAGGTATCACTTTTCATTACAGATAAACTCTGAAATCAGTAACTTCCTACATTCTTTGTGAGTTCTTCTTCAGAAATCCAGTCACAGAAAACTGGAGGGGTGATTACATGATGGGAATATACAGAAAACTGGAAGGGTGATTACATGATGGGCTGGTCACTAGCGGTGTCCCCCAGGGATCAGTGCTGGGTCTCATCCTCTTTAACATCTTCAGTGATGATCTGGACGAGGGCATCGAGTCAGTCACCAGCAAATTCGCAGCTGACACCAAGCTGGGGGCTGATGTTGCTGGGTTGGAGGGCAGAAGGGCTCTGCAGCAGGACCTCGACCGCCTGCACAGATGGGCAGAGTCCAAGGGGATGGAGCTCAACAAATCCAAGCGCCAGGTGCTGCACTTTGGCCACAACAACCCCATGCAGAGCTACAGGCTGGGCTGGGAGTGGCTGGAGAGCAGCCAAACAGAAAGGGATCTGGGGGTGCTGATTGACACCCACCTGAACATGAGCCAGCAGTGTGCCCAGGTGGCCAAGAAGGCCAATGGCATCCTGGCCTGCATCAGGAATAGTGTGGCCAGCAGGAGCAGGGAGGTCATTCTCCCCCTGGACTCTGCACTGCTTAGGCCACACCTTGAGTACTGTGTCCAGTTCTGGGCCCCTCAATTTAAGAAGGACATTGAGGTGCTTGAGTGTGTCCAGAGAAGGGCAACGAGGCTGGGGAGAGGCCTGGAGCACAGCCCTATGGAGAGAGGCTGAGGGAGCTGGGATTGGTTAGCCTGGAGAAGAGGAGGCTCAGGGGAGACCTTCTTGCTGTCTCCAGCTACCTGAAGGGTGCTTGTAGCCAGGAGGAGGTTGCTTTCTTCTCTCAGGCAAGCAGCAGCAGAACAAGAGGACACAGTCTGAAGCTGTGCCAGGGGAAGTTTAGGCTGGAGGTGAGGAGAAAGTTCTTGCCTGAGAGAGTCATTCGCTACTGGAATGGGCTGCCCAGGGAGGTGGTGGAGTCACCATCCCTGGAGGTGTTCAAGGCAGGTTTGAACGTGGCACTTGGTGCCATGGTCTGGTCTTGAGGGCTGTGGTAATGGGTTGGACTTGATGAGCTTTGAGGTCTCTTCCAACCCTGGTGATTCTGTGATACTGTGATACTGTGACATCTTCTATTCATTGCCAGACACAGGAGGCAAAATGCTCCAAGGGTTACAGTTTAAGTAATTAATCACTATTTGTTGTTGGGTTTGTTTCATTTTGGTTTATCCTATATAAATTAATTAGAAGAATCTAGGTTTATAATCATTGCCCAAAAAACCCCAGAGTATATGCATATCATATCTGGGAGTTTTTTTGGTTGGTTGGTTTGGTTTGGGTTTTTTTTGTTGGGTTTTTTGTTGGTTTTTTTTTTGTTGTTGTTGTTTGTTTGTTTTGTTTTGTTTTTTTGTTTTGTGGCCATTGGTAATCAATAAGAGTTTAGAACTTAGAAAAGATAAAGAATACATGGAAAGACAATCAGGTTAATTAGATTTGTCCTTCCAAACAGTCATAGGTAAAGTCCATCCATTTAAATCTGATCTAATCATGTGCTGAAGTGGCGTGAAATTGAATGAAATCAAGCTGCCCATATCCCAGGAAATGTTCTTACTGAGATATAAAAATCCTCAAGGATACCAATTAGTCAGATAGTCTACTGATAAGTCAAGGATAAATTTCTCACTCAGTCATACTGCTTCAGATTTATCTGTTGACCATGGTGACTGGTAATGGAAGAGTATTCTTTCAGGCTTATAACTTCTTATTGAATTCAGCCTTCCATGTTATGATTTTTGCAGGAAAGAGCTTCTCCTTTGGCAATTTTGGTTGCTTATATATAGCCACTGGTAATTACTTTATTGGGAAGGTAAAATACAAAGAGGTTAGGGTTCAAGGGAGATATCTGGCCTCAGAGAAAGGAAACTGTAAGCAATCTAGAGAAGGTCACAAGTCAAATGAAGAGTTAAACAGAGAGCAAGATTATTGACATGGATGACAGCTTCTGAAATCTAATAGTCACTGGTGTATCAGTCAGGGGCATGGGAATTCAAGGCATGTCTGTGCTCACTGCTAGCTTCTTCACTGAGGTTTAATGATACTTTCAGTGAGTTATGCCACTTATTCTTACTGCTAGGAATGTGGATGAGTTGCACACTTCTGAAAAGTATGCAAATGTCCTTGGTCTTTTTTTTCCTAATCAAAAGACACATCAGAGGGGTTTTTTTTTTTCCTAATCTTATTTGTCATATTTAAGATTATATTACAACTTTTGACCAGGACTGTTACAAACAGTTCTTTTCTGGCGCCTTTATTTTAATCTTCATGGATGACATTTAGGGAGAGGGTCTTTGTTAAAAGCCTTAAAAAGTCTATCAAGCTTCTCATGTGATTCCTTCAGAGTAATTTGTCTGCAGCAAGGAACAATGTGCAGATGTAAAGTTTAAAATAACTCTGAGAACAGTTAAAATAACACTGCAAAACAGTTCTGGAAGTTCACCTAATGCAACACAATTCAATGACTTCTTGGGTAATTATTGTCCTGATAAGGATGCTTAAAGGAAGAGGAACCCCACCTGTGCTCAGAATAAATCTTCTGATAGTCCACTAGGGAGGCAGAAGCTATGACATGAGCCTCCAGCACAGGAAGGACATGGAACTGTTGGAGCAGGCCCAGAGGAGGCCGTGAAGATGCTCAGAGGGCTGGAGCAGCTCTGCTATAAGGACAGGCTGGGAGAATTGGGGCTCTGCAGCCTGGAGAAGAGAAGGCTTCCAGGAGACCTTATGGTAGCCTTCCAGTATCTGAAGGGGGCCTACAGGAAGGCTGGGGAGGGACTATTTATAAGGTCTTGCAATGACAGGACAAGGGGCAATGGGTTTGAACTGGCAGAGGGGAGATTTAGACTGGATGTTAGGAAGTTCTTTCCAGTGAGGGTGGTGAGGCACTGGAACAGGTTGCCCAGGGAGGTTGTGGCTGCTCCCTCCCTGGAGGTGTTCAAGGCCAGGTTGGATGAGGCCTTGAGTGACCTGTACTAGTGGGAGGTGTCCCTGCCTATGGCAGGGGTTTGGAACTAGATGATCTTTGAGGTCCCTTCCAACCTTACCATTCTATGATTCTATGATTCTATGTCTTCAGCAGGTAGATACAAAATGAGTGAGGTAGGAAAGAGATGAAATTGTTTGACCGCTAACAGTCATTCATGCTAAGGATTTTAAGCAGCATTCCAGGATTCAGACTGGCAGGGTGTATAAAAAGGGAAGTGGGAAAACAAGATGAAAAGGGAAATGTGTGATTTTAGCACAAGTGGAAAAAAGAAAACCAAAACACACTAACAGAAAAAAAAGGTAAGGGATCATGAGTCAGCACAAAGTTGAAGTACAAGAAGAAGGCTGTAGCAAGTGGTGGGCTTAGTGAAAGGATGTGCTTGAGAAACAGGAGATGAACAGTAAGAAATTAATCATTTACATGCAGCTGTGTATTGCTTAGAGGTAGTGGAATCTATCCTTGGAGTTCTTCAGCACTCAGCTATGGTCCTAGTTCAAGAGGGAGTTTGGACCACTTGGTCCTTAGAATCCATTCTAATCAATATTTGTATGATTCTCTGCAAAGTGAGGGTCTTAAGCAGCAAAACTGAAGAAACTGGAATAACTAGTGGTGGGTTGTGATCCACTGTCAGGATATAAATTCTAAATAATGATTTCTTTTGTTTTTTTTTCACAGCAAAAGTGTTTCACCATAACACAGTTTTGTTCCACCAGATGGAGATTAAAATGTGTTGTGATTCTTATTTTCCTTTCCTTTCCCCTTTCATTTCCCCTTTCCTTTCCCCTTTCCTTTCCTTTCCCCTTTCCTTTCCATTCCCCTTTCCTTTCCCCTTTCATTTCCCCTTTCCTTTCCCCTCTCCTTTCCCCTTTCCTTTCCCCTTTCCTTTCCTTTCCCCTTTCCTCTCCTTTCCTTTCCCCTTTCCTTTCCTTTCCTTTCCTTTCCTTTCCTTTCTAATAATCTCAGAAATACACTCTGCAATTTCTGAGGGAAATCAGTTCTGCAAGATGTCTACAGAAAAAAAAAACTATTCTGAGGCTCTGTGACTGAATTGAGATGCCATAATGGAGCTCATAGTCAACTCACTGAAATGTCCCTAAAATCTTGCCCCTCACCTTGAAGCTGGAAACAGAATCCTCTTAGAAGTGCCTAGAATCCAAGTTAACAAGCAGGAGGAAATGTCAGTGCTGTCCCCAAGCACAAGGTAAAATCTTGCCTTTTTTCTGCATTTCCAAGCACTAATCTCTCAGACCTTATTGGATCATTCCAAACATTCACCCAACCTGGATGTGTTCAAAGGTTATTTGGATGTGGCACTTAGGGCTATGGTTTAAGGTGAATCTTGTTGAGTATAGATTGGACTTGGTGATCCTGAGGGGCTTTTCCAACCTGGATGTTTCTGTGATTCTATGATTGAGTATCCCTCTTTGGCCTCCTTCTGGACCTATTTTGGGCACCAGGCAAGCCAAGCAAGTCAGAACTTTGTTCACCAACTGTCATCCCTCAGTACCATATTAATGCTTTTGAACCTAAGGTATAGCTAAGCTAACAGTCTGAAATATGAACAGAGAGCAGATCATAGAGCTTGCACTTTGATACCCACAGGGGCTTTTGGCCAAGATGCATCAAGAGAAGCATGGCCATCAGGGCAAGGGAGGTGATTCTGCCACTTTACTCTGCTCTTGTCAGACCCCACCTGGAGTCCTGTGTGCAGTTCTGGAGCCCTCAGCACAGGAAGGACATGGAAGTGTTGGAGCGGGTCCAGAGGAGGGCCACTAAGATGCTCAGAGGGCTGCAGCAGCTCTGCTATGAGGACAGACTGAGAGAGTTGGGGCTCTGCAGCCTGGAGAAGAGAAGGCTGTGAGGAGATCTTATAGTGGCCTTTCAGTATCTGAAGAGGGCCTACAGGAATGCTGGAGAAGGACTATTGACAAGGTCTTGTAATGACAGGACAAGGGGCAGTGGGTTTAAACTGTCAGAGGGGAGATTTAGACTGGATGTTAGGAGGAAGTTCTTTGCAGTGAGGGTGGTGAGACACTGGCACAGGTTGCCCAGGGTTGTTGTGGCTGCTCGCTCCCTGGAGGTGTTCAAGGCCAGGTTGGAGGAGGCCTTGAGTGACCTGTACTAGTGGGAGGTGTCCCTGCCTATGGCAGGGGTTTGGAACTAGATGATCCTTGAGGTCCCTTCCAACCTTAACATTCTATGATTCTATGATTCTATGCCAGTTATTCACCCAACTGATATGATACCAATGTCCATGGCCAAGATAAGGATGCTGTCAGAACTGTAGGATTCAAAATGTAGTAATCATAATAGGCCTTGACTATCCAAATTACATATTCTCAAGAAGATTTTTCCAGTGTACCTTCATTTGTGAATACCTCATCTTAAAAGAAACCAATAATAATTTTTCCCCAGAACAGATATGAATATTGATAATATTTGCTAGTCTGATGACCTTTCTGTCCCATACTGGCAGTGTACATACACTTCTAACTATTAAATATGATCAGCCTATTTTATAACAGTTTTAAGCCAGAGGTGCCTCAGGCACAAACCACAAAATTTCATTTTGCTCACCTGTGAGCATCAGCAATAAAATGCAGTAAAATAAAACTTGTGTCAGTCAAATGTTTATCTGTCTTGGCTTTGCATAGTACCTATAACAGGATTTATCACTTAACAATAAAACTGGAAAATAATCATTCAGAAGGCATGAGTATAAAAAGGATGCAGATGAGAACATGTAGAGTTCTCTTCTAACTGTACCATCAGGTTGATGGTACATTTAGGAGGGAATCAACAAATTGATGCATTCCTGGAGTATTTTCACTTCTAATTAGAATATAATTTAAAATAGGCATTCAATAATTGGAAAAAAAATATCTTTAGCATAGAATGGTAGAATCATAGAGGATAGGCGTTGGAAAGGGACCTCTGGTCCGACATAGAATCATAGAATGGTAAGGTTGGAAGGGACCTCAAGGATCATCTAGTTCCAAACCCCTGCCATAGGCAGGGACACCTCCCACTAGTACAGGTTACTCAAGGCCTTGTCCAACGTGGCCTTGAACACCTCCAGGGAGGGAGCAGCCACAACCTCCCTGGGCAACCTGTGCCA
>VWZE01006500.1:228347-248299 GCA_013396675.1 Eubucco bourcierii | reverse complement strand
AAGGAGGCAAGCAGCTCTCCGGGGCTGCAAGCAGAGGCTCGCAGCCGCAGGCACACGGATGCCTTTGTCGCCTGCCACCCACATCATCTCCCGATGGTCTCTTTACTTGGAAGCAACTGGTTTTGATTATTATTTTTTCACTGGGTAGGATGACGAGTGGACATCGCTGTTGAACAATGCATCTACTCGAAACATAGATACCCAACAGAAAAGGGAGGTTTATCTGTGTCCGACAAATACTAGTGGGAAAAGCTGTATGGTTGGTTGCAGAAGGAAACTGGCTTTCGCCTTAGTTGTTTCTCCTCCGTTTGCCCAGAGAAAAGGGTAGTTTCCCCTCTCCTTGGCCTCATAGAATCGTTTCGATTGGGAAAGACCTTTAAGATGATCGTGTCCAGCCATCATCTAACCGTGTCCCTCAGCATCTCTGCCATTTTAAACAACTCCAGGGATGAGGATTCAACCACCTCTCATGTAAAAATCTCGCCGAGGAAACGCCGGATTTTCTGGCGTGCTCTCGACTCGTCCTGCCTTGGTTGTCTTGAGCCCAGGGAGGGTGCGGGCTCAGCAGCCAGCGAGTTCCCTACCAGGGGACAGAACCCTTCGGTCGGGAGCGAAGCTTGGGGCAGCTGAAGGGGGAAGAGGCCGGGCAGAGGCCGCAGAAAGCTTTCGGCGGCGGGAGCCCCCCTCCCTCGTGCTCCCTGCCCGGATAAAGCCCTTCCTGACAGGGGAGGGAAGGGGCAGGCTGCAGGGCAGGGGCTTCCCTTTGGTCTCAGTGTGTGTTCTGTAAAGTTGTGACAGATTATTAGTAAAGGGAGGGGTTTCACAGTTTGATGAAGATATAACACACTCTGGACTATCCATCCTCCGGGCCCATTCATCAGAGGCAGGGAGAGGGGGAGAGAGGAGCTCTCTTCCTCATGCCCACAGCAATTCATCACTGAGGCTCAATCGGGGAGTTTTGTCCTCCAGCGACCCTTTTCCCTGACTGCCATCCGGGGATACTTCCGTGCCCAACTTCGGTCCCAACAGCCCCTTCCCCACTCCCGCGTAGGCCCTGGGACGGGGAGGGGGTCACTACACCTTCTCCCCCTCGTCGAGTGGGAGATCTGCCTGCCAGGGCAGAGAGATAACTTTTCAGAGTAGGTAGCTGATGCGCCGTGTAGAGGAAGCAGGAGGGATGGAATGGGACAGACGGACAAACAGAATAGATATGGATGGGGCAAGGATGCTTCTTTTGTTTGAGAGTGAGTGATCCTCATTGTTTGTCGACGCGGAGAAGAGAGGAAATTAATTGCAACCAATTAATAATTAATCCCGTTTAAACAGCTTTATTATCACCCGTGAACGAGAGGGAATTGGGCTGATAACCCCCCGAAGACCGAATGTCAAGTTTAACCAAATAGTTATTGCTTTATCAAACAGAGTCTGCAAATAAATTAATCAAAAGCAAATATGTTCTTTGTGAGGCTCATTTGCCGGTAATGGATGGATATGAAGATTTGCCGATATTATTGTCTGTCATTCAATCTAACAAAGTGAACATTTATTGCATATATATTAAAAATTATCCCTTAATCGAGTGGGGCTGGGGTTGCAGTTATTGGAGTCTTCCCAGAGGTGAAGTCCCCTTGGATAGGAGCGGGGAGGGCTGCTCTTCTCCTCCCGTGCGATTCCCTTCGGAACATGTTTCAAAATTGCTTTAATCCACCGCTAAATTGAGCTGTTTTACTAACTGTCCGCGATATCATAAACAGTTTGAGGAGCTAATGGACGAGATGTTATAAAAATAGTGGACGTAAGGCACAGAAGAGGCGATATATTCCCCCAGGAGTGATGGCCGGGGACCCAGCCACGGCAAACAAGCCCTCTTTGTCTCCCCCTTACTTACATCATTTTCTAATTAGGCATAAAATTGTCTTCATACACTAGTATCGCTGCCTTCATAAACATAACCATTATGGTTCATAAGGACCCCATTGTGGAGACCCCCTCTCAAAATAGAAAAGGATCTGGAGAGGCCCGGAGAAAAAAACAACTCCTTTGTTTTCTCTTTTGAGAAGACGGATGGGCAATGTCACGCAGATGATTACTTTGGACTATTAAATTGTCAGAAAGGAAGAATTTCCTTATTAATAAAGGGATTATAGGGAAGCGATGGAGCTGGATGCTGGCGAGGCGCGGTACAAGTTGCGGGGCGTGCGGGATGGCGGGACGACCTGGGGGGTGCTCCGCCACTCGGAACGGCCCGTGGGAGCCCTAGCTTTCCCACCGTAGCCTTCCCGGGAGCAAGCCCGGCCGTGGCTTGGTGCCACGCACCCGCCGAGCAGCGGGCAGCCCCGGCCCCGGCGCCGGCATAACTGGATGGAGATGGATGGAGTCGCCTATCGCCCCCGACTCGGTGTCAGCCCCCGGACAATTACTGTCTCCAGAGGGATGGACAGACTGACTGACACTGACCTCTGCCCACGAGCCCACTGGCGGCCCCGAGGAGCTTATGTGCAATTTGCTGGATTTCGTTTACAATAACCCGACTTGACATAAATAACTCTCCATGCTGTGTCTACGCCCGCCTGACCTCCTGAACTAGCGCGGAAACACTGCCGTATTGATCAGGGACGCGGGTTTTTTTTTTTCTATTCTTTTCTTTTTCACTTTTCGGTCCGTGAAGATCCTCTCTTTCCATCCCCTGCTCCATGAAGACCATCTTCCTGAATCCCCTAGTCCGTGAAGACCCTCTCCCTCTATCCCCCCGCTCCATGAAGACCCTTTTCCTCCATCACGGTTCATGAAGACCCCTTTCCTTCACGCCCCATCCGTGCGCTCTCTTGAGCCGGACCCGACCCAGTCCCATCATCGAGGGGGCGCCAGGGCTCGAACGGTTCCTGTCTGAAGCGGGTGTGGGATCCTTTTCCCTCTGATCCTGATCCTGTGTTTCCACTAGGGCGCTTCCCTAATGCTAAAAAGCGGCAGGGATCACGTTTCATGTCGCGACAGCCAGCAGCGAGTCGCGACACCGCAGGAAGAGCCAATCGGGAAGCCCCAGGGAGACATGGGCTCCCGAAAGGTTCCACTCACATTCTCCTCTCCTTCTCCACCTCGCCGGTGCTCAGAGCTTTGTCTCGGCCCCGGCCTGAGCTCCGCGGGGCTGTGCGGGGAGGGACAAAGGGAAAAAAAAAAAAATTATTGGGAATAATCGGGATAGAAGGTAAAGTTGGGGGGGAGCGGGAGGAAGAAAGGAACTCTCCGGCAGAAGCTAGCGTTATCCATTTAGTGTGACATATGGAAATCATCCAGGCGGACCCACAATTAAAGGAGCCGTCCCTGCCGCCCTTTATTCCCCACTAACTTTTGTGTTAAACGTTAACAACCTGGCGCTGCCCATTCGGCTGCGATTACCAAGTGAATGTTGACTCCAGGGCTGTTTTCCTTGTCGCCTATTCTGGGGCTGCCTCCCACGCAGATTTATGTATTTTTGATATTAAATTCTTTCTGTCATCAAGCCTGCTCTCTTGTTGACTTTCATTGACCCCTGCCCTTGTCCCCATACTTTTCCATATTTAATAGAGGAACATTTTTGCCGGTGCCCTCACAGCTTTGTTACCTCCCGGCTGGCTGCTGTCTCTAATGGCATGTGCTGTTTGCTCTGTTGTTGAACTTGGAGGGGTCACATAGTCTTGTGCTGTGATATCCTCCGCATTTGCAGCCCGGCGATCCTGGGGAGGTGCCTTGTGGAACAAGCCCTTTTTTTTTTGCCCTAGCTACCAGCTTCCTAATGACTTAAGCAAACACCTTCGCTAATGATCCCCCCGGCTCCCTAATCCCCTCGGGGTTTTGTTCAGCTGAACTCCTGATGCTCTGCCTGTCCCACTGCTAGCGTGGCCTCTCTGACCTGAGACATCGCAGCTCTTCTCCTTGGAGCGGACTGCCTTGTCCAGCTCCGCCTGGGCCAAAGGCCAGGATCCTGGGAGCATTGCATGCCACCAGCTGCTTGAGGTGACACCGAGTTACAAAGAAGAACCGCCAAAGGAAACTTCGGCTCACACAGGCAAAATGAATGTGTCCATTTATCTCCTCTGACTCGGCGGTCCGCGGCGTGCCTCGGCCCTACAGCTTGGCTGGGGGAGAGGGTGAACCTCCTTCCCAAGAAGGATTGGCTCACTCCTCCTAGGCCGTTCTGTTCAGTATCATTATGTGACCGGTTTTCAGAATTGAAGTTGCCTGGTGTTTTGATTCTTCCTTGCCTGTGCCGTTGTGCCCTGGAGGTCCCTTCAAAATGGATGCTAATTGTTGGGGCTGCACACTGCTGCCTGCTAAAATGCCCCAGAGCTCCCAAGCCCTGCTCCTCAATGGCTTAATTGACAAGGACTTGTCTGTATTTAGGAGCAGCTGGTCCAAAGCATTGGCACATCAGTGCAATCTTAACACAGCATCCCTAGCCTGGAGGAGTATGAGGGTAAACGTGGTTAAAATGAAGGAAGATTTATAGTCGGCCCCTGTGGGTAATGCGACAGAAGACAGCTACCAAGATTTTCCCTAGTAGGGGTTTCATTCATCAGCTTCCCGGCCTTGGTAACATGTCTAGGAGCCACGTTCCAGCTATTATTAATAATAGGAGGTGGCCATTTAGCACAATTAGGCAGGTGACAGTATTCCGCAATAATACGTGGCCCAGAACGAGACGGGGAGCCACTTGGAAACAGATCCGTGGCCGAGCAGCTCCGGGGATCGGTGCCACAGACACATCTCGAGTGGGTCTGGGGCCAGCGAGCTCCCGTTTCCCCTCGAAGGCCCCGGCTCAGTGGCAGGCACCGGCTTACCCTCCTCCGAGGAGGAGGGAATGGGAAAGAGTTTCTCTCAACGGGCTGCCTCCTCCAAACTCTGGTTTCGACCCTTATCGGGCTTAAAAAGTCATTCTCCTCTGCGTCCCCGGATTTTTAATTAAGGCTCTCTTTCATTTCAGATGCGCGCATGAATTTATTTTTTTCCCCTCCTCCCCCCACCCCCCACTTTAAACACTTCTCTTCGTGAATTTCCCGTTTATACGATTTAAACTGATTTGATTTCTGAACGGGAACGACTGGGGTTTTTTTTATTATTTTCTGCACAGGGTTATTCAGCGTTTTACAAAGAAGGTTTATGGCGCGGCTTAAAACTAAAGGGTTTTGTGTTGTTGTTTTGCCGTGTGTGGGAAATACTTTTATGTTCACACAGTCCGCCCCATGAATAGGGATAATAGGTTAGGGATCCTCATTGAAATTTGAAGTTTTTAAACAGAAATTCCCTAACTTTTGCTCGTTTTCTCAACTTTTTTCGTAGGAACAATGCCAACATTGAAGCCCTCGGTTGGAGTCTGCACAGTTGGAGATCTTTGGTGCCATTTTAGACATCTTTGGATTTCATCAATCAAACTGACTGCAATTTTCCATAAAAACCCTGAATTTGGGTCAGAAAGTGGGCAAAGCAGATAAAGATCGTTCGAGCTGTCTTATAAGATGATAAATAGATATCCTTTCAGTCCAACAATGCAAGAAGTGCAGTTTTGTAATTCACTTCCATTGGTTTTGAATGCAGTGAGTCGAAACAATTTATACATGTTTTCCCATGGTTAGAAGATGTCTTTACATACTTGTCAATAGTAACTTGACCTTTTTNAAAAGGGTTGTTTTGGTGTTATTTTTGGTTTTTGTTTTGGGTTTTGTTTTTTTTCTTCTTAGTATCCCTCCCCCCATTTTCTTTTAGTGGCTAAATCAATAGGTTATTTCTTCTTACCCCGAGGTTTAAGCAGATGGTAAGTGGTTCACCCCAGTTCACCACTCTGCCGAGGAGCTGTTTTGGTCTGTGCTGTGGCGAACGAGGTTTTAACTAGACCTGTTGGATCTTCTGATTGAATTCTTGAACTTGGAAGGATGGACTTTTCTCTAACGGGGGAGAAGCTCTAAGAAACTTATGTGGAAACCTCATTGGGTCCTGCCAACCTGCCACAGTTGGCAGAGCCTCGCCATAGGACCTAGGGGTTGGGAGGTTCCAAGAGAAGCTCCCGAGTTTCTGACCGCTCCCTGTTCTGGGCAGAGGAAGGCAGTGGAGGGAGGAGGACCGGAGATAAGACATTAGCTTTTGCCTTTCCTCCCTTCGTCTTGAACACGACAGCCCTGATAAGTGCTGAACACTCCCCGCTAATGGATAATGACCTGCGGTGTGCAGCTGCCTCCTACTCCTCAGATAAAGGCTGCTTTTACTATTAATTGCATTTGTAACATGAGTGCAGTATGTTGCCAACAAAAACAATCCAGAAACGGCAGCATCCACCTTGTGGCGAGGCACAGCCGCCCTCCCGGCGCATCCGCACCCTCCTGCAGTTCGCAGACAGGGTCGCCGGCCTCCCGCTGTCCCTTGGCAGGGGAGACACACACGCAATCGGAGCGGAGGAGGTGGCCCAGCGGCCCAACATCCCTTCTGCTTCTTTGCAAAGGACCACGTGGAAAGGCAAGAGGGAAAAGGTTAAAGCAGCCCGTGGTCACTCGAGTCTTTCCACAGGCCCCGTGAGTGTGAAGCAAGACACTTCACGCCGTTCAAATTTTGACATTGAGAACAATTCCCTGAGGTAGATCTTGGGTAAAAATCCACCAGAACAAGATAAACCCCTTATGTTGGACATTTTGGTTTTCTGGTGTTTTGTCTTTATTGTTGTTTTTTCCCTCAAGCGAAGACATATTTGTCACCCTCCCTCCTTCCAGCTTTTCTGCAGAGCCGGAGGGAGGGATGAGGAAATGAAGGATACTCTTCATAGGTGCCCGGGGCCGCAGCTGCTGCGGAGCTGAAGGGAGTCTTTGCCCGGCAAGGGGCAAAGGAGCCCGCAGTGCCACCCGACTGCGGGCACCGAGGCTCAGCCAAGCCGTGTGCGAGGCCAGGGGCGGGTCGGGAACCAACCGGGCACGAAAACAAAGCCCCCACGCAGTCCCACGCAGCCGCAGTAGGGCTTCGAGAGGTTTTGGCACAAGTCAGCAAAGAGAAAACGCTTCTTCGGAGTTGGGCTGGTTAGAAAATGCCTCTGTCTGTAACTCACCAGCAGGAGCGTGCCTAGAGGCAAGGCAGCAGCTACACGGGATCTGGAGGACAAGCCATGTTCGGGCTGTAGTTATAAATAAAAATAGTAATTTGTTTCTTAGGGACCCTTCTTCGTGCTAAAAGTCAAAAGTAATTCTGTAAACAGGTAAAAGGATTTATCCCCGGCCTCTTTGATGGCTGCATCTCCAAGAGAAGCCCTGTGGGACAACGGTGGCTGCGAGAGATGTCGAGAGACATCAGTGGGGACATGAAGGTCTGGGGCTGTGTACTCCTCTGCCCCATTTTTCTCAGTTTTGGGTTGCGTTGGTTTTGGTGTTGAGGTTTGGGGTTGGGTTGTTTTGTTTTGTTTTGTTTTTTAATGTTTTGTTTGTTTGATTTGTTGGTCTTTTGTGTTTTTGTTGTTGTTGTTGGTTGGTTGTGCTTTGTTGGTTGGTTTGTTTTTAAAATTTTTGTTTCCTTTTTTCTACTTTCCATTCCTTCAGCCTACCAGGCAAATATTGAAAGCCACACTTGAGGTTGAATACTGAAATTAGAAGTACCTACTTAGGCCCTTTCCTTTGTCAGAGACTCTTCCACCTATGCCTCCCGGGGTGGGGGGGGGACGGAGCTGGCAGAATCGTCTGGGAGGAGACCTCGGATGCTTTCACAGCTCACGCACCTGCTGAGCAAGGCATGGGCGTGCGGGCACTGGAGGGGCCGCCATGCTTTATCCCTAAGGGAAATCAATAACCGTCTGAATATAATTCCCAGCCACGGGCACCAGCCGGTTAACGATTCGGCTGGGCACTTTCTTCAGCAGCGGGCATTCAGTGTGATAAATGCACAGTTCGAGACGTGGCTTTTAGCGGCGGAAATAGCCTCCCGGCTCCTCATTGTCTCACCTCCCCTCCCTCCGGCCAGGTGTCAAGGTGGGTTTCGGACTCACTGAGCCCCAATGGGCTGTCTGAATTTCTCTTCCCTTGCCTTTTCCCCGAGTGGGATCTGACACTCTCCCGGGGCAGGGAGAGTGTCGGTAGCTGCCGGTGGTGGCCCGAGCTGGAGGGAGGTGCCCTGTGCCGGGGCAGCCGGTGCCACTCACGCTGGCGGGGGGGCTCGCAGCTCGCTGCAGCCCCTCTCCCCGGTTTCTCAAAGCCCCTTTCAGCCTCTCTGCGGGCTCCTCACCGGAGGAGGCTGGAGCTATATAAAAGCGTATTATGAAAATTATAATATCGGGCCCAGAGCATGTCGACGGAGGCAGCTCGGCAGCTTTCAGGCATTGAGCCCCCTGTTCAGCTGGGCTGAGCTGTAAAATATCCATTTAAATTCGGTGCCTGAATGGAGCAGCAGCAAGAACAACAAGGACTGGGGGCAACAGAGCTCCTTTTATGCCGCTTGCAACTTCCCCCTGCTTGGCTATTCCTTTCCTGTTGCACCTTTCTCCCTTATGGGCAAATGCAAGGCCTTTTCTTCTTCTTCTCCTTTCTTCTTTCTTTTCTCGGAGCGGGGAGGGGGGAAGAAGCTGCGGGGGGGACGTGTGCGGGAGAGGCGCCGTGCCCTCCCCTGCCTCCCTCCGCGCAGGATGCTCCCCCTAGCCGGAGCTCGCCTGGAAGGGCTGCAGAAGGGGGTGCCAAGCAGAGCCGAGCTGCCCCTCGTACCCAGCTCCACGCAGCGCAGAACAGACTCCTTCCCCATCCCTACTTGAGTCCTGCCTTGCCTAAAGCATCTTAACGCTCCCCCAAACCCTATCGCGGTGCCACAGTCGGCACCCGAAACTAAAGAGGCTCTTCCCGCGACACAAGTCCGAAGGATCCGCGGATGGGGAGCGATGGGAGGCTTGGTGGGGAGAGGAGGGGGAGCCCGGCTTTGGCAGTTATGATCTATGGAGGCAGATGAACCGACCTGCTATTCAAAATACTACCCATTGTGTTGGTAATGGCCCGCTTATGACTGGAATAAGGGTTTTAATATTAATAGAGCCTTTTAAGGCGGCCGTTTCCTGGGCGCTGGGCAGGCGGGCGGGCAGCGCAGGTGTTGGGACAACCTGTGCCGGCGGTGGTGGCCCGGCCGCAGCTCCCGGCGCTGGCAGCGAGCAGGTGCTGGCGGGACGCGCAGCCCCTGAGCCCGGGCGAACAAAGGCTCGGCTCGCCCGGGGTCTGCGAGCATGAAGAATTGTTTAATTTCAGGGGAAAGTGAAAGGCTCTGCTTCTGCCGGGACGTGACATTTCCTGTGGTGAAGCCCTGCATTGGCTGCTAATAGAGATCTAATTGATGGGTGAAGTCCCATTTCCGCGCTTTCTCCTTTATTGCTCCATCCAGTCTGTTGCAAAATATAACCTTAATCTGATTTAGCAATTCCTCCAGGATTCGGTGCAAGCTTACAGCACAGGAAAAAAATCGTTATTAAAAAAGTTAAAATACAGACTTGGATTCAGTGCCTTCTATTTATTTTTTTATTTTATTTTTTGTTTGTTTGTTTTCTCTCTCTCTCTCTCTTTTTTTTTTTTTTTTTCTCTTTCTTTTTTTTTTTTTTTTTTTTTTTTTTTTTAAAGACACAACCCTACCCAGGCTACCAGCATTTAACACGTTCCCTTTTCGGTAATCGCTCTGGATGTTATGACTATTAATATCAGAAGGGATGGGCCATAAATGCAGCCGCCTCTCTTTTGTTTTAAATGCAAATGTCAGCATTTTGGAGCCGAGCTCGCTGAGCGGAGCATCCCCGACCCGCAGCCCACCGCTGCCTGGAGAGGGGGGGGACAGGGGTGGGAGCAAGGCACTGTCAGTTTGGTGCTTGACGTCGTCAGAATAAAAATACAACTATAAATAACAATCAGTATCGGTTTTCCGGAGCTGATTTCTCTCTTTCTCTCTCCCAGGAGATAAAATAATCTCTTTATTTCAAAAAGACAAGCAGAGGACCCAATGGCAGCCAGCTCCTTTGCTCACTCCATGACTTAGGGGCTTGTGAATGGTTCCATCCTATTCCCCTGCTTGCGGAAGGGCAGAGATGACAGGGATAGATCCCGCTGCCTTGGACTTTACCTCTCGAGGCTGTGGAAAGGGTCTGGTGGGACTTTCTGTATGTCCCCACATAGCCAAGAGCCCAAACTGGGAGTGAAGAGGCTCCTCCAGCTGGGTTTGTCTAGCCACACTCATGTGCAGAGACAACGGAGAGGGCACTGAAAATCCTTTTAATTGATTCTCTGCCTTTTTTTTTTTTTTTTTTTTTTTTTTTTTAAATCCATCCACACTATCTGAGATAGCAAGAAGGAGTGTACAGGCATTCTGGACCTATACAAACTCTCTTCAGTCCCCCCTTGATAGGTTTAATGAGGCGGAACGCGATGAAGGGGATTTGAACCGGTCTAAATGATTGATGAAGCCTAGGGCAAGGCTGAGCTTTTTCCGGATAAAGCCCCATACATCCCCTTATAATGGTTGGGTAGTGGCAGGGCTGGGCTCCTTCAAAAGCCGTGGCCCAAGCGCATTGAGAGGAAACAGGGAGGGAAGGTGCTCTGTTGTTACCTAATCAGCCTGTGCACTGAGCCACCAGCCGCCTGAAGCAGAAGAGTGCTGCCGGGGAAGAGAGGGGGGTGAGAGGGGACATTTCTGCCGCACTCAAACACACACACACATACACACGTGCACATACCCTCGCACCCCCACCAAGCCCCTGCCCATGCAGCTGCCTTCCAGCACAGCGTGGGGCCCAGCCTGGCTTCCCCCGCGGCATGGCATTGCTGGCAGCTCTCAGTCACCTGCTGATTGATGGTGATGGGCACATGAGCCAAGGGACATGTCTTTGTCCTTAGAAGTTGAGTGCTACCGGTACACCTTGAACTGGGGATTTAGTGATGGAGATGGTACCCATGGCAACAGAATCCCTCTCTGGTATGACTGCACACATGTGACACCTATGGCACCTGCAACACACCTCCCCAGACACACAATGGGACATGGGCATGTGTGTGGCAGGAGAAAAGTAAACCAGCAGGTATGGGTGCTTCAACAGTAATAAAGAGTAGATTTAAATAAAGGGTATTAACTAAAGGGTGATACTGTGTGATACTGTAACTGTTACTCTCAGTGTCTCAAATGTTCTGATAGAAGAGGGATTACAAATTTGATGTCATATTCCTTGGGGTTATGAGGTCCTCAAGACCCCGCAGCTGAGCAGCTGAGAAATGTAAGTCAAACACAGCTTCTATAGAAGGTGAATGTTGTGGTTGCCATCCATTGTCACCCCAGTAGGATAGCACTGCTGATGGAAAGCCAGGCAGGTAGGGTATAAAGCTGAGTCCCTGATCCTGACTTGTAAGGATTGACAAGTGTCCTATGAAGGTGGCATGATTAGATTTGTGTAAACCTTCTTCAAGTTAAACCCTTTTATTTTCCTCTGGGACTAAAGTGGCTTCTTTGAGGCAAACTAAAATCAATGACATGCAAACATATCTCAGTGAGCATGGTGGTCTGCAATGAACAGACATCCTCAAATCCCACAGAAGTAAGCAATTAGGTGATTAAAACGTGCAAGATGGTACCCTGAGATGGCACCCACATGACATCTGTGTGGCCCAGTACTGTGTAACAGCAGTGTCAGGGAAGAGTCCTATGTAAAAATGCATCCCCTCAAAGAGTGATCCTGCTGTACCTTTCCCCTTAGCAATCAAACATAATGTCGTTACAAGGACAAGAACCTTTTGAGACTCAGCAGCTAAAGTTCTTGGGATGGATAAAAAAAAGTCCCCTGCAATCTCTTGTGTTTTCAGTGTAGCAAAGTGCCAGAAACAATCTTTTCCCCTTTTATCCTATTGAAAGTGCATCATGAAAAGAAGCAGTTTGAATTATTTGTAGAGAGTGAGGGAATTCAATAAAGTTATGAGAAAACAGGCTGTAGAGGAAAAAGGATGACTATTCATTTTTTTTCACTTCATCTCTTCTCACTCTGGCTTTGATCATTCACCTCTGGGACCAATGCCTCAATCCCGAATCAGATCAAACTCTTACTGTAGTCAGCAAAGCTAAAATCTTGTTCACCTTATGAAATCCCACTGACTTCCAAGGAACTATTTACACCTGCAGAGTGAGTGGATTTAAGAGAAACCAAAGCAGCAACCCTGACAGACGTGAACTGCAGCCCCCCCAATCAGCTGCCTTATGGGTGGGAGTACTCACACTGATAGTTAGCAGCAAAGGTTAAAAAAGCCCCACTCCAACAGAGTAACTCCACTGACTTCATGCCACTCAACATTTCCTGAGGATCAAGAAGTTAAGAAAGAATAATAGAACAACTTTATTAGGAAATGCCTATGAAGGGTGAGTCATGATTATTGTTGTCTTGGAAAAAACAAAACAAAACAAAACCATACACATACACACAAAAAAAATCCCCAAACAAAACAAACAAAAGAAATCAGTGGGATTAAATGAAATTATTAGTACAGTGTAATTTGTCTCTGAAAAGCAAGCAAAGACATTTGGGACAGTGGAAAGAGAAACTGTGGTTGTCTCTTCCTAAACGAGAACTCTATTACCTCTATCAATCTCCTTTTATCTCTGAATTATCTCAATTTTATTATTAACAATAACATTACAGCATGTTCTATCCTACTCTACATCCCAGAATCTCAAAGCATCTTACAAGTATTAATGAATGAGCAGGGCATGGACACTGTTATTTTGTGTTTGGTTACTGGTTCCTTCCTAGAGACCTCAGTGCACACAGGGTTTGACAGTCTGGCAACAATGTCAGGAGAAAATCCTATTTATCTACTTTCTGTGTGAAAAACAAAGATGTTCCATGAGTTAAGAATCAGTGGGTACTTTGGCTTGGAAAACAGGGTTCTGAACTATTAATCAAAGATCAGGATCCAAGTCTGGTGATTGCCAATCTGATTTCTTACCAGCAAAACCCCTCTGTCGCTGCTAAGACTAAACTGCCTTCTTCCTCCTGGCCAGGAAGATCAGCACTTGCTGGCTCCATGCAGAAGTGCCTACCCAAGGCTTTCACCCTGCCCTGTAACACCTCTCCTTTCTTGGGGTCTCCACCAAAAAAAATAGCACACAGGCTCTCTCAACAGCAGGGAATGCACCAACCAGGCAAGTTTATGAGTAATGTGGTTTCTCTCCTGACAATTTTAGCTCCCAGTCTTACAGGGTATTCATGATTTGGTTAACTGCATCACCCCACAAGCGGTGTCTTTGTCCTGAGAGCTTTCTTTTCTTTTTTTAAATATGCAAAATGGAACAAAAGAGTTGGAGAGGGAGCCCAGGAAGTTGGTCTCAGTAACCAACCAGGAGCAGATTTTGCAGGTGCAGCATCCATGGGACTAGGGTGATCAGAGGAAGTGGGAACTGCAAAGGCCTGGAACCTGCCAGCTCTCATTTCTTTTTGAGGTGGTAAATATAAAATGAAAAGCCCAGTGTTTCCCCAAAACAGTACCTTGGTGGGAACTGTTCATAAGTTTCCCCCTACCACAAGGACTTGATGTGCCCAAAACAGTGGTCTCATTTGATCTTTTTGTTCAAAAGATGTTTTCTTCCTCATCAGCAATAATAAAACTCCACAATGATATATGAGTTGGTTTTTTTTTTCAGCTTATGTCAACAGGGGCTCCTTTATACGAGCAAGTTATCCGTGTCTGTGCCACCAGAATATTCCTCTGATGAAGTGCAGGGTCAAGTGACAAACTGCCTTTAGCCTGTACTTGCCTGTTTAACCAGTATCACTTGTCTGTAACCCAGGGTTAGTTTAGGAAAGTCAGTAGCTTCCTCCAAATGCAGAATCCTGATGCCCACACAGATAAATCCTGCGAAAGATGTTCAATTAGCAGCATTTTAGGAGCTGAGGTAGAAATGACTTTGAGAAAACCAACCATGTGCCTAGCTTTTGCTACACGAAGTCAAACAGAAGCTTCTCTGTTTTTGAGCAGAGGGCTATGCCAACGAGCTTTCCAGAATGTGCCCATCTCTCTTGGGCTTGCAGCTAGACCTCTTTTTCTGAGGTTTGAAACAATCTCAGAACACTGAAACTGTGGTTGAAACAACCTTGCTTGGATGAATTCTCTGTTTTGCACAGGCTGAACTCAAAAGGTTGTTTTTTAGTTGTTTGTTTGTTTTTTTTTTCCCTTGTGGTAGGAAAAATCCAGGTCTTATCCATTTCATCAGGTTGCCAGGAATACATCACTCACTGCTTACTGTCATTTTGTTTCTGTCCTCTGGGTTCGTGTATTAGGGCACACGCTTGGGCAAAACACAGTCACACACACTAACATACAACCCAAAGAGCAGGATTGCATAAGCATTATTTACTTAGGAAGTCACACACACACACACACACACACACACACAAATCCCCTAGAGGTTTCCCGAGTATTTCTGCCGGTAAATATGTGGAACATTTACTTAAATGCTTAAGTATTTGGGGTTTTGTTAGTTTGTGTTTGGTTTTTAACAGGGAGCTACTGCCCTTGCTGTTTGCAGGTGGTCGCCAAAGACTAAAGAATAGAAAATCTTCACCCCTATTAGAGAGACTTAAAGCAAAGCAGAGAGGAACTTCTGCCGTGTTCCAGGCTGACCCCTTGGAGTTAGCTACAGCACACACGTGTTGCTCGTACGTGTGTGCATCTAAACAGAAATTGGCTTGCTTTCACAGACGCTGGGCAGTCACTGTTAGGCGTCACGTTATGGGCTTGTTTTCTCCGATGAGGAAATGCTTAATACTTGCTTAGAACACCCATTTTTATTTAGGGTATTTCCTTTTTGAACAGAGCCTCTCTTCTCGCCTGACGCTGGTTGAAAGCATCTCAGCCTTTTAGAGCGGTCCAACAACAGAAGCCCAGGCAGTGAAACGAGCAACAAAGATGAGTGGTGCTGCTTCCCCCCTTGGCTTTTCGCAGAGGCTCCTCCTGTCAGTGGTCAGTTATTCTAACAGAAGAACAAAGTGCCGAAGCTGCCTGCAGCTCCATTCAGCCGGCTGGTTGCCCAGGCAGGCAGGCAGGCAGGCCAGCAGCCAGAAGCCAGCAGGCAAAAAATTTAACAGCCACGCTTCAAAACGCTGGTAACAGCCATCAATGGATCCATAACTCTCAGCTCTCCAGATATGGGGTCATCTTTCAATACTACCCCACTGTCATACACAACATTTGTCTTGTCCTGCATTCAACCGATGGTGTCAATCTGCGGGGTGACTCTATAATGCACATACACAATAGCACAATGAAAGCAATAATCTCCTACCCAGTCTCTTTATTTATTTAAGTGCTATTACAAAGTTTCCTGCAGCAAAGAGAAGCTGGGAGGCTACAGCCTATTTCAGCCATGCAGCAGCTATCTAGATGAAAGAAAGAATGTGGTGACTTAAACAACTTCTGCGGCTTTTTTTTTTTTCCCTCCCCTCTTCCATCCTGACAACAATACCAAGTGGTACAGAGGGAGGGTAGCAGAGGAGTGACTTCACTGCTCCTTCAAAATGTGTACCACAAAAAGAAGCAAAAATCCTACTAAAAGGAATTTTGTCAATCCTAAGGAATATTTTTTCCTTCTGACTTTTTTTTTTTCCCCCAAGGAAACATCCACACTTTATATTTCTCATGAGTAAAATGCAAATCAAGACATATAAAAGAGCTTGAAGCTTTCTCAGTTCGATGATTTTGTAGCTCAGGTTTTTGAAGTCCTAATATCATTATGTATCTTTAACATAAATAACTTCCATAGGAGCAGAATTACTCCTTCCTGGTTCAAAATTCTGTTCAGAGAATTACAATAAAGTAGTAGATATTGCTGCTCTCAGCATCATTGCATTAATTGCACAAATGACTGCAGTTGGCTAATGTTCATAAGCCCCATAATCAATCAGGGTTTGTTCTTGCTCTGCTATCATCCCAACACGCTGCCAATTCCCCTTTACAAGTACTCACACTTCCTGGGTCCAGCTGTAAAGATACATTTCAAGGCTCTCCTGCAATCAATGCATTTCCTCCGCTACCTGAACCAAACACGAGCTTTGGGGCCTGTTTTCAGGAATCAAGGAGACACCTTGATTTCTGCAAGTGTCTGCAGGTCACTAAGAACTATCCAATGGCCATAAAAATCTTGTTCATACTACCCTGCCTTATTCTCATGTGCTTGTAACAGCATTTGGTGATTCTACTAGCAGGGACAGAGCCCTTTCTACTGGGGCCCTGTCCCAAGGCAGACAGAGATAACTATCCTGAGATCACTGAGCAGTGTATTTTATATTCTGTCCCAAATACTGTTCACCCTATAACCAATCCAGCCACATCCAACTTCCAATGAGAAACTGAAGATAAACTTAAATCTCAGATATGGAGCAGTCCTCTCATATACTTCTCCCAGGCAACCAGCAACAGAAGAGTCTCAAATTGTGCCAAGGGAGGTATAGTCTGGATATTAGGAGGAAGTTCTTCACAGAGAGAGTGATTGGTGTTGGAATGGGCTGCCCAGGGAGGTGGTGGAGTCACCATCCCTGGAGGTGTTCAAGACTGGATGGGGCACTTAGTGCCATGGTCTAGTTGATTGGCTAGGGATGGGTGATAGGTTGGGCTGGATGCACTTGGAGGTATTTTCTAAGCTGCTTGAGTCTGTGATTCTATGATTCTATGATTCTATGAGCCTATGATTCTATGATTCTATGAGCCTATGAGCCTATGATTCTATGATTCTATGAGCCTATGAGCCTATGATTCTATGATTCTATGAGCCTATGAGCCTATGATTCTATGATTCTATGAGCCTATGAGCCTATGATTCTATGATTCTATGAGCCTATGAGCCTATGATTCTATGATTCTATGTAGGGAGATGACTTTGTAAAGCAGTCAGGCAAAGGTGCTGTATCAGGAAGTTGAATGCATCACAAAACATACTAAATACTCCAGAATGGAAAGCTTTCTAATCAGCACACATTTGACTAATGCTGTGAAAGCTAACCTTTGAGGAGCTCTTTACAAAGCCCCAAATCTCTGACTAGAAGAAATCCTTTCAGCCTGATAAGAAGGGAACTTCCTCTAATTATTTTCTAGAGAATAATGAAGAAAACAAAGGTTTGACTGGGTGAAAAATGTGTGCTGGTTTGAGGCTAATTAGAATATTTTAATAGAGAAACTTACACTATAGGTTGTGAAAGGAAAACATCATGATGTCTACTTCACTCATAGGCTTGCTGCAGAATTGTTTGGGAACACTAACCAAAACAAGAGATAAGTCAGTCTCTCTCTGTCGCTTGCTGGAGCAGGAGCTGCTGGTGGGATCTAGCAGCTTCTGGGCTCTGGCTCCTCTGTTGATTAATCCTCACTAACCACTTTTCTTCTAACCCCCTTGGCCGATCCTCCTAATTTACCTTGCACATAAGACAAACATTGGGGTAAGGTACAGGGGTGGGGAGAAGGTGGCAGGGTGGTTGGGAGCCCCTCCTGGGGTCTCTGATTTCTGGGAGGGGAGTTGTGTTGTTGTATTACCTTTTACTTGTATATTTCTGTAAATATTGTGTATATAGTGTAAATATCTGCTGTACATTGTGCAAAGCTGTAAATAGAGCTTCATCATTTAACTTCCAGCCGACTGAATGCTAGTCTGGGTCATTTTACAAAGTGTGGGGGGGTGGGGAACTCCCAAACCTTCACAAAATGGCAAACATTTCAATAATCATCATGCATCACCACAATGATTGACAGATTGAAGGGAAGGAGAAGCAACATGTTAATATATGCTCTTCTCCATATCCTACAGATAGCAAACATCAAAAAGCAACTTCTCCACCAAACCCAGTCACAATTTCACATCAGGTGATGCCCTATCCCTCTATCAAAGGTTGTAGTTGCAGTATCTGGAGTAGAGTGCCCTACAGGGACTCATGCCCATGCTGAAGCCCCTTCTTTGTAAGCACTGGACAGGTTTCTGACAAAACCAATGGAGAGACCCTCCAGGACAGATATTACCAGGCTCAGTGCAGTGGGCTCTGAGTGAGTATGTGGGAGCATGTGTTATTTGTTAAACTGAGCTCTGCTAGCTTTGCTGCAGTGTTATGAAAGAGTTTTCAAACCTAACTATCTCAAGAAAACAAAAATACCAGAGTGCTAAATTCATATGTCTGTAACAATTGGCTAAGAGAGAACTAGTTGCACAGTGAGACTTTCCTCAGTGCTTAGTAACCTTGCTGAAAAATGGTTGAGAATTTGTGTGAACATCATGAGCAAACCAACTGTGCCCTCATTTCTTTTTCAGCCTGGAGAAGAGAAGGCTCCAAGGGGACCTTATAGTAGCCTTCCAGTATCTGAAGGGGGCCTACAGGAAGGCTGGGGAGGGACTATTGACAAGGTCTTGCAATGACAGGACAAGGGGCAATGGGTTTAAACTGGCAGAGGGGAGATTTAGACTGGATGTTAGGAGGAAGTTGTTTGCAGTGAGGGTGGTGAGACACTGGCACAGGTTGCCCAGGGAGGCTGTGGCTGCTCCTTCCCTGGAGGTGTTCAAGGCCAGGTTGGATGAGGCCTTGAGTGACCTGTTGCAGTGGGAGGTGTCCCTGCCTATGGCAGGGGGTTGGAACTAGATGATCCTTGAGGTCCCTTCCAACCTAACCCATTCTACAATTCTATGATTCTCCCACAGCTTTTAGTCTGTAAAGGTTAGAATGCAAATAATCATGAGATGAGAGCTATGGTGCTGGAATAGGTCAGGAAAAAATGAAAGGTTTTGGTCTACACAAAAGACAGTAAGAAACTTTAACTTTTTTTTTGTATGGAGACCTGAGAGCATTTACAATGGGCTTATTTATTTATTTACTCATTTAGTTATTTATGTATGTATGCATGTATTTATTTACTTATTCCAAAGACAGGACTCTTTATGATTTAAATTAGATCCTCCAAACTACTTTCTTCTCCAGGCAGATCTTTTCAGAAAGGCCATTGGCAGGATTTTTCAGATTTTTGGTGTTGACAAGGATCAACCCCCCAAAAAATGGTCCCATATATATGCATGTATATATGTATGTATGTATTTATTACAAAGATAGAACTCTTGATGTTTTAAATTAGATCTTCCAAACTACTTTCTTCTTTGGGCAGATCTTTTCAGAAAGGCCAATGGCAGGATTTCTTAGATTTTTAGTGTTGACAAGGATTAACCCCACCCAAAAATGGTCTCAGTGGGGCTTTATGTTGATTCCCTATGTCCTGTCCTCAGGAATGGCTGCATCTAAGAGTCCAATCTCCTCAATGGCATTAAAGGGGAGAATTTTACACAAGATTTACCATTTGTATAATCTGTATCCCAATTACTATTTCTAATGTCAAACAACCCTAAAGCTGTGACAGCAGTAGCCTAGAAACAGAAACGTAAGTACTGAGTGCATAGCCCTAACTGAAGCAAGAACTGCCTGGGAGAAAAGAAGTGGGAATTTCAGGATGTGTCCCATCACTGCCTGTTCCTTTTTCTTGCAAACCAGTGCTTACTTCCATTCTCAGCACAAGAGAGTGGTGGGAGGTGTGTTAGATGTGAGTGTGGCAGTGATGGAGACAGCATGTTCATTACAGAATGCAATTTGATGTACCTAACAACTGGAGATGTCTCACATGGGACCAGACCATACACAAATTACATGTGCACAGGCTCATTGTGATAGCTACAAACAGCAGCCTCTCAGTCAGTGGGAAGTGAGTTGGATTCTGCAGATGCCTCCTTTCAGAAAGTAAGTACCTCTCCTACAAGACCATCTTCAGGAAGCAAATTTCACAGATGGTTCGCAGTGTGCACATGCAGCCCAGAGAGCAACTGAGTCCTGGGTTGCAGCAAGAGAAGTGTGGCCAGCAGGGCAAGGGAGGGGATTCTGCCACTTTGCTCTGCTCTTGTCAGACCCCACCTGGAGCACTGTGTGCAGTTCTGGAGCC
>VWZE01006500.1:198070-228088 GCA_013396675.1 Eubucco bourcierii | reverse complement strand
CTATGGCAGGGGGTTGGAACTAGATGATCCTTGAGGTCCCTTCCAATCTTACCATTCTATGAATCTATGATTCTATGAGATGTGTATCTATCTACATAGCAGCTCTCTACATAAATGCAGCTGTTGGAAACAAGCAGGATTTTCAGCAGGGCTGCAATATTTGTGTGTCTACACAGTCACTATCTGTTCCATATACACAAACATCCGCCTACCCAGAAAATAATTGTGGATAATTCAATGTTCAGATTCGATAATGGATGCTCAAATAAATATGAGAATTCCAAGCAAATTTGTGCAAATGAAAAAAGATTTCCTCTGACATAATGGCATGGTGCAAGGCTGTCTGTAATGAGCTGTAATTTGTCTGGAAGAGCATTTTAAAGGGGTTGATCCATCCACTGGAAGACCAGCAACTGCTCTGAGACTAGAAGCAATGAGCCAGCCTGCCTCGTCTCAGAGGAAATTACACCACAAGCAGGCCAAATTTCTGACAACTTCCATAAATTATTTCAGATTTTCATATTTCAAATTTCATCTGCATTCATCATGTGAGTTTGACTGGGGAAAAATGTCTAGGAGGAGCTCTGCTAGCATTCAGTGCAGCAGTCCCAGGAGCCTGCCCTGGGACTAGATAATTGAATTTACTTTTGATTAGATTATTCTTGCTGCAGTCTACTGCCAATCTGAAGTATTGTGCCTTCTCTTCTACTTAACCTTCCTGCCCCATGCCTGCTCCAGCCTGCATGCAGCTCTCTGTATTGCAGAATATATTTGAACAATCAAACTTAGGAGTTATTATTTTGCTTTCCATTGTCCATCCTTATAAAAGCACACATCTTTCACTGGGTTCCCTCTTCCCTGAAATCAGATTACTTCTTTTTTTTAAGTTTGTAATATTGTTTACCATTTTCAGTGGAAAGTGCCCTGTAATTTAGGTGGAAAATCTAAAATCATTACCACATCTCTGGATGATGCAACATACCATAAATAAGGATCATTTCTAAAACAGCTATAATCATCACTGGGCAATACACACGAGAATAAGAACAGGCAAATAATGAATTCATCCATCTATTTAACTAAAAATCTATTGTTAGCCAAAGTTATTAATCAAATCTTTAGTTAGTGGTCTGAAGAGAAACAAACAAAACACCACCACCATCCCCCACCCCCCCTCTCTGAACCAGCTCCACAGTCCTCCTCTGAAAGTAATCCCCCAGATGAAAGTAATCCCTTAGATCCCTATAAACTTTTAGTAAAAACAAACAAATCCAACCCCTTAAATGAAGCACATTTATGAGGGGAGTGTGGCAGAGCAACAGCAGCAACTGCTCCATGTGAAATGCATCTAAATGGGTGCAACTTTATTGCTACCAGTAACAATATGCAATAAATATTTCTTAATGCAGAGGTATTATTTTTATTTTTCCTCCCCATTTACAGGCTGTGACTGAATTTACACGTGTTTCAGGAGCAAAAGAGGTGTAACTCTTCCAGTTGTAGCCTGGATTATTAGAAACACAGATAAGGTAAACAAAGCTAATGCTGTTTTTTAAGTAATATCTATCACTTCCCTGTTATTGAGTTATTGCTTTTAACAATATAGGGGGGTTTGATGCTATGTGTCTGAACTGAAGACTTTAGATTCTTTATTGTTCTCCATTTTGATGAAAAAAAATCGAATTGGGAGCTGTTATATTGGATTTCGTTCCGTAAATATACTGAAATCCTATTTTTTTGTTAGAAACTATCAATAAATCCAGTAGAAGAAAAGTAACAAGATACAAATATGAGCAGGACCTTTGCAAAGGAAATATTACGAAGGGAGCGTGCCCGTGAAATATATTAGGGAATGTGCTGTCTCCCCTGTGCTGGAAGAAAAATGCAGGAGGAATTACAGAGGACTGTGTTGTTTTTGATACAGATACAACACGTGAGATCTGGTGGCTGCAAATGCTGAGGGGTAAGGCTCAAGAAAATAATCCAGGATGAGCTGCTGATGCAGAGCTCGTTTTAAGAGGCCGTTCTTTATCAGCCAGATTTGTTTCCCATTAACACTGTTTACCAACACAAGGGGTTTTGCTCCATGTAGTGACTGTGTATGTCCATGTACACCCTCTAATGTCTATGGAGAGTCATCTGGATGTAGATGTGTTATTTTGTGTGCATCTATACGTGCAGATTGGCCTGCGTTGTGTGTGTGAGTTCTGTTGTGCTGGTTTGAGGCTAATTGGAATATTTGAATGGAGAAAATTCTATTATAGGCTGTGAAAAGAAAACAATGGGGATGTTTACTTCACTCATAGGCTTGCTGAGATGGATAAGATTAAGAACACAAAACATAGATAAGATTATTAGGGCTTGAAGAGTCTCGGGCTCTCTAGATTTTTGCCTTCTCCTCTCTGTTGAATAAACTAACCACTCTGCTTCTAACTCCCCTGGCCAATCCTCCAAACTCACCTTGCACATCAGCCAGACCCTGGGGTAAGGTAGAGGGGTGGGGAGAAGGTGGNATGGCAGGTAACTCCCAAACCATCACATCTGTTCACTTAAGAAAGGACTCACCACCAGCAAAAGCAAGGCAAAACAGATGATGGTGAAAGGGAGGGGAAAAAAAAATCAAACACAGCAAATGAATCATGGAACGTCCCACAGGGTGAAGCTAAAGGTAGCAAGAGAACAGCCTTGCGCTGGCTGCCTGCTTCCCACCCAATACAGGGTAGCTCTGCTGGAAATAAAGATTTGGGTGTGCAAGAAAGAGCCTATAGACAGCAGCATTGGGTATGAGAAGCCCAGAAAGGCTCCCCAAAATGTATGCGTTTCTTGCTGTCTCCTGCACAATCTCCAGGGTGGCACAGGGGAGGAATTCTTCTGGCTTTGCCCGGGTTTTGTCTACGTTTTATTAAAAAACAATTTACATTCAGCGATGTGAGCTGTCTTAAAGACCTATTGTTTCCTCTTGTTGCGAGCAGCATCAATGGCTCATTCCTGCTCTTACTGAACTTAACAACCTCGGGCTCGGGCATTGTGCGGCCGGTGCGGGGCTGGGAGGAATGTGCGAGGCAGCTCTCAGCCATCTGCACCTAGCGTGGAGACCACAGGAGGCAGCATCAGGGCTCGGGGATTTCGTGCACTCCACGACAGGCTTCCATCCAACTTCTTGGTGTGTCATTGGTAGGGATGTTTTCCTCCCCTTACGCCGCAGACAATGTTTTCTGCTCTGTGCTGGGTGAAAAAGAGGTCCCTGCTCGCCTTGCTATCTGATACTGACTTCGATATGTGCAGTCAGTGCATTTGCAGTGTCATCCGTGCTTCAATTCCCGTGGGAATGTACATTACTATTTAGAACCCCACCAAATGAAACCACTTCTGTAATGCAAAAGAATATTATAGTAAGCATATTTACTTAGGAGGAGTAGCCATGGCTATGTTTGGTTAATCATAACATTGTTCATTGGCATTAAAATCAGCAAGCTGCCTGTGGTTTTCAAGTTGTGCACAATTTCCATCTCCACCAAACCTTACAGGTTTGTTCCATCATGCCTTGCTGCTGCTGAGGGGACATATCTGCCTCCCCTCCCTGTTTCCCCTCTCTTTCCTTCTCCCCAGGGTCCAGATTTCAGGTCAGTCTTTAGTCACTTTGCATTTTTTTTTGATAACAGAAATAGGGACCACAAAGTTTTTCTTTCCATTTTCCAAAATAACAACACTGTTCTTGCCTTGGGAGGTATCTATTGTCAAAGCACTGCTGTCCAGAATATATCACCCAAGTCCTCCCATGACCAGAGAAGGGCCATGAGGATGCTCAGAGGGCTGGAGCACCTCTGCTATAAGGAGAGACTGAGGGAGCTGGGGCTGTTCAGTCTGGGGAGGAGAAGGCTCTGAGGTGACCTTAGTGTGACCTTTCAGTACCTCAAGGGGGCCTACAAGAAAGCTGGGGAGGGACTTTTTAGGATGTCAGATAGGACTGGGAGGAATGTAACAAAGCTAGAAATGGGTAGATTCAGACTGGATGTTAGGAAGAAGTTCTTCACCAGGAGGTGGTGAGAGCCTGGAACAGGTTGCCCAGGGAGGTGGTGGAAGCCTCATCCCTGGAGGTGTTTAAGGCCAAGCTGGATGAGGCTGTGGACAGTCTGATTTAGTGTGAGGTGTCCCTGCCCATGGCAGGGGGTTGGAACTGGATGATCCTTGTGGTCTCTTCCAACCCTGACTGATTCTATGATTCTGTGATTCTATGATTCTGGGATTCTATGATTCTATGTTAGACAGTGCATTACCAATCACTCAGCTGCTCCCTGTGTAACAGACAACATCTCCTGAGGAGAGCAAATGGGTTCAGGAATTACATGTGGACAAACATTTCCCTCAGGATTAAATGCAGAGTAGATACAAAAAGTATAGCCACCAGCTCTTTTGGGCAGCTCAAGTTTTACCCACATTGGGCTGATTTCTCTTAGAGGTTCAAAAAGGATCTTTGACCAGTTGATGACTGAGATGTGGCTCAAATCTTCTCCAGTGCTGGTGCCTGTAGCTCTGCAACCACCTTAGCTTTCCTGATGCCAGAGCACCTTGGAAAGAAGGAAACTGTAAATGGTTCACTAAACTTTCTTCTCTTTCTCCACTCAGCAGGTCTTGGACCAACAATTCACAGTATCACAGTCTCACAGTATCACCAAGGTTGGAAGAGACCTCAAAGCTCATCAGGTCCAACCCATTACCACAGACCTCAAGACCAGACCATGGCACCAAGTGCCACATCCAAACCTGCCTTGAACACCTCCAGGGACGGTCCCTCCGCCGCCCCCCTGGGCACCCCATCCCAGCAGCCAATGACTCTCTCAGGCAAGAACTTTCTCCTCACCTCCAGCCTAAACTTCCCCTGGCACAGCTTGAGACTGTGTCCTCTTGTTCTGGTGCTGCTTGCCTGAGAGAAGAAAGCAACCTCCTCCTGGCTACAACCACCCTTCAGGTAGTTGTAGACAGCAAGAAGGTCTCCCCTGAGCCTCCTCTTCTCCAGGCTAACCAATCCCAGCTCCCTCAGCCTCTCTCCATAGGGCTGTGCTCGAGGCCTCTCCCCAGCCTCGTTGCCCTTCTCTGGACACACTCAAGCACCTCAATGTCCTTCTTAAATTGAGGGGCCCAGAACTGGACACAGTACTCAAGGTGTGCCCTAACCAGTGTACAGAGGGAGAATGACCTCCCTGCTCCTGCTGGCCACACTATTGCTGATGCAGGCCAGGATGCCATTGGCCTTCTTGGGCACCTGGGCACAGCTTAAACCATTAGCCCAGCTTAAACCAATTTGCAGTTATTAAGGCACCCCAATTTATGAAGGCCTTTCTATTTAGCATTGCAGTGCCTCATAGCACTCTACAGCTGGTTTCCCCCCCCCCACCTTTCTGAAAGCATGAGGGTCCTAAATCACACTGAAATCAAAGTAACATCAGAATTTGTGCCTGACTCTAAGAAGCATTTCAGGTGGATGTGATTTTGTAACAAGAAAACTTGGACTCAAGCCAGCTTTTACAGATTTCTAGAACCAAGCTCAAGGTAAAACCTAATGGAAAGTTTTAAATTGGTTGTACTTCCCTCCCCCTTTTTCTCCTCCCCTTTTTAATGTGTAGACTTCTGGGTTTTCTCAGGGGCTGAAAGCAAACCAGACCTAACATCATGGGAAGGCTCACATCTTAGTATCTGTTACCTTACTGGAAACTGAGATAAGGCCATCATCCAAAAAAGAAGCAAATCTTTGCTAATCGGATTGCCAGATAAATTTTGCACACAGAAGTGAGTCTGATTTTTCCAGACATAAATTCCAACTCCTCAGTTCTGGATCTCCCTTCCCTTCCATAATGGGCAGAGCACAATTTTGGATGAGCCACGTTTAACACTGCTCTAAGGTAGTAGCCTTCCCCCTTGATCTCCTTCTCATTGAAACTGTACTGAGGCAGGTTACCAAGACAAGGTATTAGAAGGCAATTTCCAACACTTTTTTGTCCTGATGGATTTTGGTTTAATTGCCACATAATGATGAAACATGGCAAGTCTGCTAGAGAAAAAAAAGTGACAAGAGGAAATGGCCTCAAGGTTTGCCAAGAGAGGCTTAGATTGGATATTAGAAGAAATGTCTTGGGAGAGCAATGTGCCCTTGTTGGGTGTGATGGTTTGGGAGTTCCCTGTGCCCCCCCTCCCCCCTTTGTAAAATCACCCAGATTAGACCCATCTGGCTGGAAGTTAAGGACTGAAGCTCTATTTACAGCTCAGCACAATGTACAAGCAGATACAGACACTATATACAAGAATAGTTACAGAAATATACAAGTTAAAGGTAATACAGAAACACAACTCCCCTCCCAGAGATCAGAGACCCCAGGAGGGGCTCCCAACCACCCTTCCACCTTCTCCCCACCCCTATACCTTACTCCAAGGTTTGCCTTACGCTCAAGGTGAGTTTGGATGCTCAGCCTGGGGGGTTAGAAGGAAAGTGGTTAGTGAGGCTACTCAACAGAGAGGAGAAAAGCCAGAAGCCGCTAGACAGTCCGAGATGCTGTGCCCGAGTGTCTGTGTTATCTATGTTTTGAATTCTTATCCATCTCAGCAAGCCTATGAGTGAAGCAGACATCACCACTGTTTTCCTTTCCCAGCCTATAATATAATTTTCTCCATTAAAATATTCCAATTAGCCTCAAATCAGCATATCGGGGCAGCAATGTGCCCTTGTTGGTGCAGCAATGTGCCCTTATTGGCCAAGAGAGCCAATGGCAGCCTGAGGTGCATCAGGAAAATTGTGATCAGCAGGTCTAAGGAGGTTCTTCACTCCTTCTACTCTGCCCTGGTGAGGCTACACATCGAATACTGTGTCCAATTTTGGGCTCCCCAGTTCAGGAGAGACAGGGGCCTGCTGGAAAGAGTCCATTGGAGAGCCACGAGGATGATTTGGGGACTTCAGCATCTCTCCTGTGGAGAGAGACTGATAGCCCTGGGGCTGTTTAGTCTGGAGAAGAGAAGGCTGAGAGGAGATCTGATCAGTGTGTGCACATATCTGAAGGGTGGGTGTCAAGTGGCTGGGACCAATCTCTTTGTGGTGATCAGCAGCAATAAGACAAAGAGCAATGGCTACAAATTGGAACATAGAAGGTTTCACCTCCACATGAGGAGAAACTTCTTTACAGGGAGGGTGACAGAGCACTAGAACAGGCTGCCCAGAGAGTTTGTGGAGTGTCCTTCTCTGGAGGCTTTCCAAACCCACCTGGATGCATTCTTGTGTGAACTACCCTAGGGGATCCTGCCTTAGCAGGGAGGTTGGACTGGATGACCTCTGGATATCCCTTCCAACCTCTAAGCTTCTGTGAGTCTGTGATCTTGACTGAAAGGGTTCTCAAACACAGGGAGGTGATGGAGTCATCATGCATGGAGGTGTTCATAAACCACATAGACATTACACTTTGTGTCATGGTTTATTTGGTATGGTGGTGTTGGATAGATGGCTGGACTAGATGATCTTAGAGATCTTTTACAACCAAAAATGACTGTATGGCTCTGTCAGGGATCTTGTACTTCTCAGCTCAAAAGGACTCCCTCTGTGCACAGCCAGCTTTCATTCTCACTAACAATAGCTATGCTCCCAGGACAACACTTTATTGTTGAAGGGAAAGTAAGATGTGAACTGGTGGAGTTGTCAGAAGACTGTGTTTGCTCATGAGGAAGACCCACGTGTGCCACAAGGAGTGTTTTGGGTGGTCCTTTCCTGCCTAGGAAGAAATTCTGCTGGAAGATTTAACAATGCATATGATTAAGGCAACCTCTTTAGTGAAATAGTTCACCACGAGCTAGCAATGTGCCCTCACGGCCTAAAAGGCAAACAGTATCCTGGGGTGCATTAAGAAGAGTGTGGCCAACAGGTCAAGGAAGGTTCTCCTCCTCCTCTACCCTGCCCTGGTGAGACCACACCTGGAGCAAAGGATCCAGTCCTGGGGTCCTCAGTTCAAGAGACACAGGGAACTACAGGAGAGCATGTAATGGAGGGCCACAAACATGGTGAGTGGACTGGAGCATCTCTTTTACAAGGAGAAGCTAAGAGACCTGGGGCAGATCAGCTTGGAGAAGAGAAGGCTAGGAGGGAATCTGACCAGTGTTTATCAGTATCAAAGGCCTGGGGGCCAAGAGGATGGGACTGGGCTGTTTTCAGTGGTGCCCAAGGATGGGACCAGGGCCACTGGGTACAAGTTAAGGCACAGGAGGTTTCACTTGAACATAAGGAGAATCTTCTTTACTTTAAGGGTAGTGGACCACTGGAACTGACTGCCCAGAGAGGCTGTGGAGTCTCCTCCAGAGAATTTCAAACCTCACTTGGACATGTTCGTGTGCAACCTGGTCTAGGCAAACCTGCTTTAACAGAGAGGTTAGACTAGACAACCTCTAAAGGTCTCTTTCAACCCCTACCAATTCTGTGATTTTGTGAGATCCTTAGATTTCAGTGCAAGTCCCAGTGGCAGCCACAGTCCTGCTTGTCTGGATTGATGTCCTCTGGTTTCCCTGTCTCTGCCCAGGCTGGCCTGTCACACATCAGGGGGCTATGGCCATATCTCACAACACACTTGATGGCTGTTAGGTGATTAAATTACATCTCTGATGCGGGACACAGACATTTGACTGTCCTATCATCAGGCCACAAATTCTGGAAACCATTAGAGTCTGTTGACGTAGATACTGAAGGCAATAATGCCTCATCATCTGGGCAACTCTCCTTTTTTTCCCCCCACACACAGTGGCAGAACCAGGGCTGACTCAAGCCTTCCCAGTAAGCACAAGCAAAATTAAATTTTTCAGTCACAGCAGAGCAGCTCCCTGGCACCAGTGTTCTTGGATGACTCAGAGCACCAAGGCTGAGAGTATTCCCATGGCTGCACTCCCTGCACATCTGTCTCTGCTTTCCACCTGCCTTTACTCCTACCCTATTCCCAAACCTGGGCATCAGCATGTAGTCTGAGCTGGTGAACTAGTGAATGGGACAGGAAGCATGGCCATATCCCAACACCATCTCTCACATTCCCACCTGGCTGAGGAGTCTGCATTGTGTAGGGCTTCCCTCTGCCCAGAATCATTAGCTGCTTTATGGTTGCATGTGGGTGGTGTGGGCCAGCCACAGCCATATCTCCGGGCTCCTCACTTAGGGCTGGGGCTTGGCAAGCTCTCCCAGACCCCTGCTTTGCTTACAACTGGATCTCATTCTGAATCTAGCTGGCTTCCTCCTCACTTGTAAGCTGTGCTGGTTTGAGGCTAATTGGAACATTTTAATGAAAAGAAAAAAAAAAAAAAAAAAAAAGGTTATAGGCTGTGAAAAGAAAACAATCACCCAAACCATCACATAAGCCTTTTGGGCTTGGTAGTGGATGCTTCTGAGAGTGCAAGTCTCAGACTGTAAAATCATAGAACTGGAGATCTCTGAGATCATCAAGTCCAGCAGCCCACCTAGAACTTGCAATCCCACCATGACTGCTAAGCCACAAGCACTAAACCACGTCCCTAAGCACCACATCCACACCTCTTTTAAATACCTCCAGGGTTGATGAGTCCGTCCCTGGGCAGCCAGTTCCAAAGTCTGATAATCCTTTCTTTGAAGATTTTTTTCCTAATATCCAATCTGAACCTCCCTTGGGCACAACTGGAATCCATTTCCTCCTGTCATAGAATCATAGAATCATAGAATGGTAAGGTTGGAAGGGACCTCAAGGATCATCTAGTTCCAACCCCCTGCCATAGGCAGGGACACCTCCCACTAGTACAGGTTACTCAAGGCCTATCGTGTCACTTGTTGAGTGTAAGAAGAGACCAACCCCCACCTCACTCCAACCTCCTTTGAGGGCAATGAGGTCTCAGATAATTTTCTGGTTTATATTGGAGAGGGACTGTTTATGAAGGCTTGAAATGATAGGGCAGGAGACAATGATTTGAAATTAAAGAAGAATAGATTTAGATTGGACGTTAGGAACAAGTCCTTCACCATGAGCCTTCCAGTATCTGAAGGGGGCCTACAGGAAGGCTGGGGAGGGACTATTGACAAGGTCTTGTAATGACAGGACAAGGAGCAATGGGTTTGAACTGGCAGAGGGGAGATTTAGACTGGATGTTAGGAGGAAGTTCTTTACAGTGAGGGTGGTGAGACACTGGCACAGGTTGCCCAGGGAGGTTGTGGCTGCACCTTCCGTGGAGGTGTTCAAGGCCAGGTTGGATGAGGCCTTGAGTGAGCTGTGCTAGTGGGAGGTGTCCCTGCCTATGGCAGGAGGTTGAAACTAGATGATCTTTGAGGTCCCTTCCAACCTTACCATTCTATGATTCTGTGAGGGTGGTTGAGCAATGATGCAGGTTGCCCAGGGAGGCATTTGAGGCCCTGTCCCTGGAGATATTCAAGGTGAGGCTTGACACTGCTCTGGGCAACCTGATCTCATTGAGGATGTCCCTGCCCACTACAGGGGGTTTGGACTAGATGACATTCAGAGGTCCCTTCCAGCCTGGCTGATTCTATGATTCTATTACATACACAATGAGATTTCATAGAATCATAGAATGGTAAGGTTGGAAGGAAACTCAAAGATCATCCAGTTCCTAGCCCCTGCCGTAGGCAGGGATACCTCCCACTAGTACAGGTAATTTCTCATCAACAGTTGTCCAGATAAAATTAACAGCAGGTATGGAGCACTAAACCCCTGATGCCTCAAGGATAGTTGCCTGTTCTTTACGATCGTGAAGCATGTGCCACTTTTGAGGGCTTGTGGCTCTGCTTGCTATTAGGGAAGGGAAAGGTAAGGGGTACCCTAGCTCCAGGCAGGAGCTGGGGGAAGGTCCTTTGTGCAGATGGCACCAGGAGGTCAGGAAGAATGCTCCAGTGAGACACTGTAATTACTCAGTCTGGACTGACTAATTTCCTGCAAGAATCTATTTCTTCCAGCAGAGACCGTTTGTTAAGGTTTGTTCCCAAGCAGTCTAGCTAAACGAGGGTTATTTTAAGCCCACAACAGTGTTTCCAGTTTTGATTCAATGATATTTATTATAAAATATGAAAGGGCAAATGGCTGCTTATGCTTCCTCTCCTGAGATGAAAACGCTCCAGACACAAGTGACCACACCACATTCATTCTTCCTCCCTCTGTGTTTTCTGAGGACCATGAGAAACACCTCTCAGTGTCACCAGACATTGATGTCTACTAGAGAGGCCACCCACACCTGTGTTCTTTCCTGCTCCTCCTTCTTCCTTCCCTTCCTTCATATATGTGCAACCAATCATGGGCTGAGCTGAAGGGGGTGGCCCCTCTCTGCTGCACAGATGCTCCCATGGGTGCTCTCCTGGACATTTCTGAGGTGGTGTAGAGAAGGGAGCAGAAGGGTATAAGGCTTTGTAAGACAGAATCTCTTCACTTCCCTTTTTGCCTCCCTAGGAAATCTTTGTTTCCTACCAGATGATTTTTTTTTTTTTCCTTCCAGTTTGGGAATGCAGGTCTCATTAATGAGATTAATGGGAGTTGACTGTATGCACAAAGAGGACAATAGGTCCCTAAGGCATGCCATGCCTCCTTTGGGGAATGTCAGTACAAACAGGGAAGACAACATAGATCTGTTGTGGTCTTTTTAGATGCCAGAGGACTACCAGAACAACAGCTGAGCATGGAGGCTGTTGGTAGCCCTTGTGATGGGAAATAATTACTGATAGCAAATGTCTGAGGGGGAAGGTTGATGTCTCTGTGACTGCCCAGCTGGTGGCACATTTGCAGGTGAGAAATTTGATCTCCTGATGTCATGTTCACAAACAGAAGGTGAAAACAGAGTAGAGACACTTTTTTTGTGGGTAGTGTGAGTAGGCAGGTCAGATTCAAGCTTCATGTTCTGGGCTTTTTTGGTTTTTGGATTTTTTTGTTTCTTTGGTTGGTTGTTTTTTTGTTTTGTTTTGTTTATTTTTGTTTTATTTTGTTTGGGGTTTTGGTTTTGCTTGTTTTTTTCTTCTGTGTGTGTGTTTTTTGTTTGGTTTTTTTTTTTTACTGTCCAGAAGAAGAAGTGTCTGAGTGAGGCACAGTTGGAAGCTTCACCATCCATCTCCCTCATAACTACCAGGGCAGAACCCATCAGACAAGCCTCCTGTTTTCATGAGTCCCAGATTTTCTCCCAAGATTTTCAATCTGCTCTTTCCTCCCAGATTTTCTCCCATGACTTTCAATCTGCTCTTCCCTCCCAGATTTTCTCCCAAGACTTTCAACCTGCTCTTCCCTCCCAGATTTTCTCCCAAGACTTTCAACCTGCTCTTCCCTCCCAGATTTTCTCCCATGACTTTCAATCTGCTCTTCTCTCCCAGATTTTCTCCCAAGACTTTCAACCTGCTCTTCTCTCCCAGATTTTCTCCCAAGACTTTCAATCTGCTCTTCTATCCAAGATTTTCTCCCAAGACTTTCAATCTGCTCTTCTATCCAAGATTTTCTCCCAAGACTTTCAATCTGCTCTTCTATCCAAGATTTTCTCCCAAGACTTTCAATCTACTCTTCCCTCCCAGATTTTCTTCCAAGACTTTCAATCTACTCTTCCCTCCCAGATTTTCTCCCAAGACTTTCAATCTGCTCCTCCCAGATTTTCTCCCAAGCCTTTCAATCTGCTCCTCCTTCCCAGATTTTCTCCCAAGACTTTCAATCTGCTCTTCCCTCCCAGATTTTCTCCCAAGACTTTCAACCTGCTCTTCCCTCCCAGATTTTCAATCTACTCTTCCTCCCAGGTTTTCTCCCAAGACTTTCAGTCTACCCTTCCCTCCCAACTTGCCTGGTTGCCATCTCACTTCAGAGCAGTCTGTAAGACTCCAGCCCGTTCCTGAAGCTGTATCTCAGTGAAGACCATATCATGGAGGCTGCCACTGGTCCAACACAAACCAAATAATTTCTTTTGGCTTTTACAGCATTGAAACACACCTGTCCTGGCCAGAATATTAACAAAATCCAGTCTTTGATCAGCTGCTTGTTTAAAGAAATGTCATCCTCTACCAAAGATAAAGCAGAGTTTTGTTGTTTCAGGCTTACACTGAGCTGTATTAGAAAATGAAGTCAACGTTTGAATGAGAACCTATTACTTCTATTAGTCCCTTCTGAGGCACTGCAAGTAAATATTATATAGATTATTAGGAGAGATGAGGAGCCTGGGCAGATTGGCTTCTTGATCAAGGTTATGCTGTACTCATTATGCAGCAGCACATCTGGAATGGTCCAGTGGTACCCTGAGAATTCCTAATACATTAATAAGACTTACACCTCCTCTAATTGCATTTGGCTGATTAACTTTCGCCCAGCTGGTCTTAGCCGCATAAAAAGGTATTTTATAAGCTTGTTATACCGAAGTAAATTCTGAACATCTTTGGCATTTATCTTGCCAAGTTTTATCCTGACCTGAATAACTCACTTTCTGGCAGCTTTTAGCACAGATGAATTTCAAAATACCCATCACAAACATTAGCCCCCTTGAGCCTGAAACTTCCAGATGTATAGTCATGACCATATGCCGCGAGGAACTATTATGTATCATTTTGTTATTAGTCATCTTAATAATCAGCCCTAGCTGTCTCCCCTTACTCTAATGGAAGTTCAGCACTCACAAGCTCACCAAAAAAAAGAAAAAAAAATTTAAAAAAAATTGCAAGGCAAGATCTTTGGCTTTCTAAGGGCCACGGTTTTAGTTTAGATGCTTTTGTTCCTGCAGCTGAATGCTTTCCAGATCGCAGCGGAGTGTGTTTGCTCTTTGAGGAGAGAGGAAAGAATCCGCGCATTCCCCGTCAGCTAAAAATGTGAAACCCCTCTTTGTTCGACAGCAAACAAGGAGGCTGGGGATCAATTCTTCTTCTCCTACCATTAGGTGTCACTGCAGTAAATGGAAATTGCAGACGAGTGGTTTGAAAAGGGGAACCGTTGCCAAAGAGTATGATGAGAGAAAAGAAATGAACATATTTCAGTGTAAACCGTGGCTGTATTCTAGACCCACAGAATCACAGAACCTTAGAAGATGGAAAGGACCTCCAGAGATCATCGAATCCAACCTCCCTGCCAAGGGAGGATCCCCTAAGATAGTTACAAGCTGATTTGCTAAACAAAACATAAAATCATAGAATGGTAAGGTTGGAAGGGACCTCAAGGATCATCTAGTTCCACCCCCCTGCCATAGGCAGGGACACCTCCCACTAGCACAGCTCACTCAAGGCCTCATCCACTCTGGCCTTGAACACCTCCAGGGAGGGATCAGTCACAACCTCCCTGGGCAACCTGTTCCAGTGTCTCACCACCCTCACTGGAAAGAACTTCCTCCTAACATCCAGTCTAAATCTCCCCTCTGCCAGTTTAAACCCATTGCCCCTTGTCCTGTCATTGCAAGACCTTGTAAATAATCCTTCCCCAGCCTTCCTGTAGGCCCCCTTCAGATACTGGAAGGCTGCTATCAGGTCCCCTCGAAGCCTTCTCTTCTCCAGGCTGCAGAGCCCCAACTCTCTCAGCCTGTCCTCACAGCAGAGCTGCTCCAGCCCTCTGATCATCTTTGTGGCCCTCCTCTGGACCCACTCCAACACTTCCATGTCCTTCCTGTGCTGAGGGTTCCAGAACTGCACACAGTACTCCAGGTGGGGTCTGACAAGAGCAGAGTAAAGGGGCAGAATCCCCTCCCTTGCCCTGCTGGCCACGCTGCTCTTGATGCAGCCTAGGACTCAGTTGGCTGTCTGGGCTGCATGTGCACACTGCAGCAGATGGGGTTTGGATTTTTTGTTTGTTTGTTGGGTTGTTTGGTTTGGGTTTTTTTGCTTCCCAGGGGCAAAAATGAGTTGAAAATGCAACTACCCTAAATGCTTCCAGAAATGATGAAAGGATTTTGATATCAAGGTGGAACCAAAGTAGATTCAAAATACCTTGGCAGCATCCCTTTGTTGGTTTCAGGTAACCCAGTTATATAAAAACTGAAAATACTGTGCAATGCAAGTTGTTGGTGTGGGGGCATGGTTGTACCCTAGAGTGTGTAGACAAAGAAAAGGAAAAGGCTGATAGAGCAGTCAGAGTATCTCAGAGCAGTGCTGGTCTCCAACATCACCTGTAACAAACCATTTCTTTTTACTTCCATCAGAGATTTATGGGGTTTGCAAGCAAACTGCCAAATCAAACTCTAGCATAGTGTTGTAATTGGGTTGGGTGGTTTTAAGATTGGCAAATTATTGCCAATACAACCACCTGAACAATTCATTTTATTCTTTCAAAGTCATCTTTTGCACGACTGCAGTTGTTAAGAGCAGCCACTTGTGCTAAAACAGTTGCTTTTTTATGCTATTCTTGATTACCTCTTGCAGGGTTTACTTTAAATTCAGAATTCTTGGACATTGTTTCCCCCCATCCCCTCCCCAAGTCCTGTTTTACTGCTTCTCCACCAACCCACTTAGCATTACAGAATTGCAGAACCTTAGAGGTTGGAAGGGACCTCCAGAGATAGAATCATAGAATGGTTTAGGTTGAAAGTGACCTCAAAGATCATCTAGTTCCAAACCCCCTGCTGTAGTTCCTCAAAGGGGACCTCAAAGATCATCTAGTTCCAACCCACCCTGCCATAGATCCTCAAAGGAGACCTCAAAGATCATCTAGTTCCAACCCCCCCGCTGTAGTTCCTCAAAGGGGACCTCAAAGCTCATCTAGTTCCAACCCCCCCCCGCCATAGATCCTCAAAGATCATCTAAGTCCAACCTCCCACTAGAACAGGTTGCTCAAGGCCAAAATTGCAGAATCACAGAACTTTAGAGGTTGGAAGGGACATCCAGAGATCACCCAGTCCAATCTCCCTGGCAAGCAGCATCTCCTAGGGTAGTTCACACAGGAATTGATCCAGATGAATCTAGGTGGGTTTGGAAAGCCTCCAGAGAAGGGGACTCAACAACCTCTAGGCAGCCTGCTCCAGTGCTCCATCACTCTCACTGTAAAGAAGTTTCTCCTCATGTTGAGGTGAAACCAAGTATACACCCAGCACCCACTGGCTCCATCAGGAATGTCTTTTAATCTGCATCCAAGGGTCAGGCTCTAGCTGGCAACAGGGAAAGGTTCTGGATTTCTGGAGGACACTGAATCTGATGTCCAGAGTTGGGTTGCTCCTCCAAGCACTGGCAGCCAGTTGTCAGGTAAACACAACCTTCCCAGGTGTGGAGAGCCAAGGTAATTTAGTTAGGCTTTGCATTTGCCATAAATTGGAACATCTTAAGTTTACACTGCTACAGGTATTTTGTCAACTTTTAAGTAGCCTGTCAGAAAAATAATCTTACAGTATCCATTTTCCCATCACTTACCTGCTCCCCATGCCAAAATATCAACCAGTTAAAATATTGCTGAGTACTGCAGAACCATTCTCTGCTGGCTCTGCTCTGGTAGGACCACATCAACCTCCTCCATCTAACTGCCCAGCCTTATTTTCATCACCACAGCCACTTGCAACTCTCTATCCAGAGATTTAATTTGATTGTTCAAGATTCTTGTACAGCAAAGAACATTCATGTGTATGCTTTAAATCATGGTTTTGCTTTTGGACATCTGGGAGGAAACAGAAAACAGAAGTCTTGGGGTTCATTCTCCCTCTGTCCAACAGGATCGACCCTCATGACTTGCTTGATCCATGTGATCTAATTCAGCACCTGGAAAGTTTCACAAGACCTGAAATGTTGTAGGGTTTAGTTTGAGTTTGGGTTTTTTTTTGGGTGGTTTGTTTTTTTTTTCCTTCATGCAAAGAGGTTTTATAATAGCTTAATGTTAAAAACAAACAAACAAGACAGCAAATTAAAACCAAAAAACCCCAAACCAAACCAAACAAAAAACCCAAAACCAACACCAAAACAAAACCAAAAAACAAACCCCGAAACCAAACCAAAAAACCCAAACAAATCCCCACAAAAAGCCCCCCAAAAAACAAACCAAAACCACCCACAACANCACATTATTTTGTATATATATATATAAATAAAAATATATATATTAATATATGTTCTCATATATATGAATATATATCAATATATAGAGTCTCATATATGAATATATATACACACATACATATAATATATAATGAGACTTAAAATACATGATACAAGCCACACAGTTTGGAGCTACACACACGTGCATAAAGACCTGTGCTCATGTATGTATGCATTTTGCACCTCAAATCAAATTTGCTTTCACATTAAATAATTTAGCTGCTCTCCTATTATAATGGCTTACATTTTGGAAGATGAAGACAAACAGCTTAGACCTTGAAAAACACATGGGCTACTCAGATAGATGGCATCTGGGAGGACTCTGAACTCCCTCAACATTCTATAGGGAAAAACAGAGCCAGGTGCATTTCTTCCTAAATCAAATTAGCTGGAAGATGCCACATCCAATTGTAGTAAATTGATGTGAGAGTTTGTGATGTCTATAGCAGATCTTACAACAAAGGTCAGTGTGCGGAGACGTAGACAACAGGCTGGTAGAGAGCAACTTGCAGTGGAGCTGCTCTAACAAAAGGGAGGAAGATGTGAAATGCAATATTAATATTTTTTTCCTTAAATACAGTGGGGAAAAAATACAGTCTTAGTAATATGTATTTTAATTAACCCTATCCACTCATGTATGTGGTTTAAATATGTTAATGTGAAATGGTGTTTGAGCAAAGCATTTCAAGGCGCACTATTAGAAGCTAATTTTTACTTCAAACCAACCAATAGGTTTAATGTCATCAAGCCAGAGAATAAAATAATCCCTGATTAGAAAGACAGGGAAGCTTGGAAAGGCCAAGAAAAGAAATGTGGTTACCCAGGACATAAAGTTATGGATAAAATACTGACGTCTGTCAAATTTACGTGTCATCATCGTCGATTTAAAGCATCCTCTTTGACAGCAACAAGTTTATTTCATGTTTTATGACACTTAATTATCCCTGATTTTATTTAATTAACTTCAGATGGCATCTAAAGCAATTGAAATGTTTTCTTAAATAAATGGTGGAAAAGCAGCAGTTGAAGGGAAGTTCCCTCTATATTCCATTCAGGGAACTCTATTTGCAGGAATTCTGAGCTGACAAAGCCTTAGCACTTAAATGCTGGATAAAAGCTGCCTATGTGACTATAAATTAAATCTTGAGCTTATACACAGAAGGTTTACTTTTATGACTTAATCATGCAGGGTTTTCTCCACAGGCTTCTTGCCTTATTCATTGAGCAAAATAAAAACTCACTACAAATTGACTATTTTTTTTTTTAAAAAAGCCTTAATCTCCAAATCTTTATTTACCACATATTTTCCACAACCTGAACTGAAGATATTTGTTTCTTTGTGAATTCTCTTATATAGTTTTCATCCTACTCTCTCACTGCTTTGCAAAAAAAAAGTCTGTGGATTTGTCTTTAGAATCATAGAATCATAGAATGGTAAGGTTGGAAGGGACCTCAAGGATCATCCAGTTCCAACCCCCTGCCATAGGCAGGGACACCTCCCACTAGTACAGCTCACTCAAGGCCTCATCCAAAGTGGCCTTGAACACCTCCAGGGAGGGAGCAGCCACAACCTCCCTGGGCAACCTGTGCCAGTGTCTCACCACCCTCACTGCAAAGAACTTCCTCCTAACATCCAGTCTAAATCTCCCCTCTGCCAGTCAAACCCATTGCCCCTTGTCCTGTCGTTGCAAGACCTTGTCAGTAGTCCCTCCCCAGCCTTCCTGTAGGCCCCCTTCAGATACTGGAAGGCTACTTGAGCACATTAGTAAAAAAAAAAACCAAACCCAAACAACAAAACAGATGATACCATTAGTGTCATTTTACAGATGGAAACTGAGGATCAGAGGAACTGAGATCAAAATTGCTACATCTGGATGCCCAAACTTAGAGGGTTTCACACCTTAAAGGAACACTGTCCAAAACCAGTCCACTTCCGTCATGTCTGTGACTTGCCCACAAATTTCAGGTTCTTCCTTGGGCTCTTTGTGGCATGTCACAGTTTGGATCTGTAGCTCTGTGACCCTTCCCCATAGCAGAAGGACTGTGGAGGGGAATGGAGTATGGACAGAAGCTCCCTGCAGGGTTCACTCACCTCCTCTTTGAAGGGTACAGCACAATCAGATGAAATGTTCCAAGGGAACATTTGTCCCTGCCTATGGCAGGGTGGTTGGAACTAGATGATCCTTGAGGTCCCTTCCGACCTTACCATTCTATGATTCTATGATTCTAGNAAAAAAAAAAAAAAAAAAAAAGATATTCAAAGAAAGGCACAAACACTGGATATTCAAAGCTGCATTTTTAACAACCCTTAAAGCAACCCTTTCTATCAGCCCCTTGGCTAGAACAACACAGAAACAGGCAGCAGTGATCAGAAGAGCACACTGCTGTTAGACCACAGGCTGTGGGAGGCTGGGGCTCCCGACATGCTTCTTTTAACTTGATAGTTTAGCTACATTTGTGATTTAAATACTGCTGCTTCAGCAAAGATGAGAGACCTGCACTTTGCATTTTAAAATACCTTGCGGGATGGCTCAGAGGAGTGGGAACAAGGTCTGTGTCCTTTCACCCCTTCCCTGCCAATTCTAATTCAGGCAGGCCAGTAGTGGACAACAAGTCATTCTGGATGTCACTTCAGTGGTATGAAGTGCTTTGGGGACTACATCCTTGCTCCTAATGGCCATGTGTTTCTACCATACCCTGTTCCCTCCCTCGCCCACAGCCATTATATTCAGAGCTGCAACACGGAGGCCAAGAGGTGAATGAGCCTGAGAGTTAAATTACCTCTCAGCCACAGAGAGTAATTCTCCTAGACAAGAGGGAGTGCACTGATGCAGCAATGACACTGCAAGTCCACCCCACTGCCAGTTATTGTCTTGAAGGTAGATATTCCCTTGTTTTTCTGTTTACTGTAGGAGAAGTGTCATCTGCTGACCTGAGGACAGCAGCCACAGCTCCATGTGTGTTACCATAAAAGAGATGGTGAGGGACCTGCACTGCCAAGAAATAAGAATGTAAAAAAACCCCATTTTTTAATGCAATGGGCAGAGCACTAGAGGTGGGCAAAGCCCAAGTGAGTGGAAAGATTTGTGAGTGGAATGACACCAGCCCTGTGGTGCGGTCCTACTGTTTGTCTGCAAAATGAGAGCTTACCTGCAAAAACTAGGAACCCTGTCTCATCCTGGGTGCTTTGAAAAATCAGATTTGCTTGCAAGAGAGCCAGAGGACTCTGCAGTAGCTGCCTGACACCAACAGCCACAATGAATCCTATTGTAGGCAGGTGTGAGTGTTAGCCCCAGCCGCTGGCGCGTGGTGGGGTCATCACTAGGTTCAAACCCACATAGATTAAGAAAAAAATTACTCAAAGGGCTACAAGGTCATCATTTTTATTTCAGTACAATTTCTACAGCAAACTTTGTTTGACACGAGTGGCCATGCTTTGCAGAAAGCATAGGTCAAAGGTACCTATGGAGAGGAAAGCTGCAGAGTGCTAGGACCCACGGCTTGCATGACAGTATCTTCTTGTCATGGGAAGATCACCCATACACTGGGCTGATTCTTCATGGGGTTGTAAAGATGCTTTCAGAAACAGATTGCAGCAGCTGTGGAAGACAAACTGGCTGCCTTGCACCAGATGTTTTGCCCTGACAGCTCGTGCACATACTAATAATGCTGTCCTTATGCATGCTGAGGAGGAGGAGGGATGGCGCTGAGGGGGAACGGTCTGGCACAGCACACTGGAAGTTCTTCCGCCCGTCAGCAGCGTTGCTTGTAATTTGTATGCATTAGTGTTCTGGTATCTCTGTCCATGCAAAATTAGACCCTGTGGAAGAGTAATTTTTTGCCTGGCTTCCTAAGGAAATGAAGCTCATTGCAGTCATGTTGCCTGTGTGTCTGTCCGAGTCCTTCTTTATCCTTTTCTGTAATAACTTCTAAGACTTTTGGTTGGTTCCAGCCAAGATTGATTGGGAACAAGCGAAAAGTAATTCTGTTTCCGCATGCTGCATGGAAATAGGCAGGTAAACAGAGAAGCCCAAATTCTGGCCCCTGCTGATAGAAAGACTTCAGCTTGAATTCACACTGAAGAGTCCATGTCAACAGAAAGACCTCAGCAACACCCAGCATCAGAAAAGGCTCAACTGAGACACTTGAGAGCAGTCTCAAGAAGAAAGACTTGGGAGTGTCAGTTGATGACAAACTCAATATGAGGCAGCAGTGTGAGCTGGCAGCCCAGAAGGCTACCATGTGCTGGGCTGCATCAAAAGAAGTGTGACCAGCAGCATGAGTGAGATGATTCTGCCCTTCTACACTGCTCTCATGAGAGCCTTGCTGGAGTACTGTGTCCAGTTCTGGTGCCCCCAGCACAAGGACTTTGAACTGCTGGAGTGGGTTCAGAGAAGGGCCTTGAGGATGATCAGAGGGCTGGAGAACCTGTCCCATGGGGACAGGCTGAGAGAGTTGGGGCTGTTCAGCCTGGGGATGAGAAATCTTCAGGGAGACATTCTAGCAGCCTTCCAGCACCTGAAGAAAGCCAGGAAGGGACTTTTTACAAGGGCTTGCAGTGACAAGACAAGAGGCAATGGATTAAAACTTGAGGAGGGCAGATTTAGACCAGATTATTAGGAAGAAATTCTTTCTGGTGAGAGTGGTGAGACACTGGAACAGGTTGCCTAGGGAATTTGTGGATATCCTCTCTCTGGAGGTGTCTAAGGCTAGGCTGGATGAGGCCTTGAACAACCTGGTCTAGCGGAAGGTGTCCCTGCCCATGGCACAGGGCTTGGAACTAGGTGATCTTCAAGATCCCTTCCAACCCAACTCATTCTATGGATCTGTGGTTCTAGGAACCAGGCCTTCTTAGACAGCAATCTGTCAGCCCTGAGGCACAGTCCAAGCAGAGCAGACACAGAATCACAGCATCATTAAGGTTGGGAAAGATCCCCAAGAACATCAAGTCCAACCACTACCCTGACACTGTCAAGTCCACCACTGAAGTATGCCCCTCAGCACCACATCTACATGTTCTTTGAATACTTCCAGGGATTGTGATTCTATCACCTCCCTGGGCAGCCTGTCAGCCTGTCTTGATGCTTTAACATAGAATCATAGAATGGTAAGGTTGGAAGGGACCTCAAGGATCATCTAGTTCCAACCCCCTGCCATAGGCAGGGACACCTCCCACTAGTACAGCTCACTCAAGGCCTCATCCAATCTGGCCTTGAACACATCCAGGGAGGGAGCATCCACAACCTCCCTGGGCAACCTGTGCCAGTGCCTCACCACCCTCACTGTAAAGAACTTCCTCCTAACATCCAGTCTAAATCTCCCCTCTGCCAGTTTAAGCCCATTGCCCCTTGTCCTGTCATTGCAGGACCTTGTAAATAATCCTTCCCCAGCCTTCCTGTAGGCTCCCTTCAGATACTGGAAGGCTACTATCAGGTCCCCTCGAAGCCTTCTCTTCTCCAGGCTGAAGAGCCCCAACTCTCTCAGCCTGTCCTCATAGGAGAGCTGCTCCAGCCCTCTGATCATCTTTGTGGCCCTCCTCTGGACCCACTGCAACACTCCATCATCAGCTCCATCAACATCATCAGCTCCAGAGCTCCCTCTGCCCTGCTTGGTCCTGGGGATGCTCCTACTGAGATGAGCAGAGGTACAGAGAGGGGGAAATCATACCTATGGGTTTACACAACCTAGTGGCTTTCTGACCTGGAACAAGGACTCCAACCTCTGTCCTTGCTGCAGTTCAACCCAGTGCTGCCTATGTACTCCCCTCCCACTTATGGCACTTGTGGTGTTTACAGGACCCAATGCCAAGCCAGTTTAATACATTTTAAATTGGTACAAAAGTCACCAAAAGTTACTGAGTTGTATTGTAGAATTACAGAACTGTTATGGTTGGAAAAAAAAACCAAACAACTTTAAGGTCATTGATGAGACACTGGCACAGGTTGCCCAGGAAGGTTGTAGATGCTCCCTCTCTGGAGGTGTTCAAGGCCAGGTTGGAGGAGGCCTTAAGTGACCTGTACTAGTGGGAGGTGTCCTTGCCTATGGCAAGGGGTTGGAACTAGATGATCTTTGAGGTCCCTTCCAACCTTACCATTCCACAATTCTATGATCAAGTCCTACCATTATCTAACTCTATCAAGCCTGGTGCTAAATCACATCCCTCAGCACCACATCTCCATGCCTTTTAAAAACCTCCAGGGATGAACATTCAACCACCTCCCTGGAGGGGGCTCTTCCAGAGTTTGAACTGGCTCAGCACAGCAGCTACCAAGCAGAAGGCGGGCATTAGAAGGCAAGGGAAGAGCTCAAGGTGGGGCAGAGGAAGAGGTGAGCTGGGGGAAGATGGAGCAGTGTCTTACTCTGTCAGAGCAAGTGAGTTGTTAGGTAGATTCAGCCGAAGAGTATCGACAGCCATAATTATGTGTGCCACGCTAATTACAGCAGCACGGAATAACCAGCTGTGAATGAGACTGTTCCACACTGACTCCTTTGCATTTATTAGATTGGGGATGGAAATTAACAGGTTGGTTTTTAACAGCATGGAGATCCAAGCCATGACACAACAGGACAATAAGAGACACTGAGATGATATCTTCTCGAAGGTGACTTCCTCTGAAGCAGTGACATTCAGATGCTGTGATTTCTCTGGTGGTTTTCTGAGACTTGAACAAAAACTGAATTAGACTGTTTGTATTTAACAGTCACACCAGTTCTTGCATATCCCATGATGGTTAAACCATGCAAAGGGAGAACACAGCTATATAAAGGACCTCCTGGAGGGCTGACATAATGAGTGGGAGAGAACAGAAATAAGAGGCAAGAACACTTCTTACGCTGAAATATCTAACACCCTGCAGTCCTTACAGAACCCTGTGGTTAGTGCCCTCCTACTGTCACCACACAGGCATGGATCTCCCCAGAACTTTGATGCTAGGACAAGCACTTATTGCTGAATCCTTGGAACTAAGCATCTACTACAGAAAATCAAATCAACCTTTCAGAGAGATTTTGGATTAATGGCAAGCGTTTTCTGGGAGCATTTTCCAATAAAACAAACTTGCCATTAGAAAGAGACTTTTCAGTCAAAACCACACACTCACAAGTTCTCCATGCCTTTATGTATTTTTCTAAATGAAAAGTGTCAGGTTTTTTTTCCCAAATTTAGAGCAGTTCACTTTGCACTTTTTATTAAAAAAAAACACCAGAGGGAAAAGGAAAAACAAAACAAAACAAACTTGTCCCTGTAGAGAAAGGACATTTCTCTGTCCAGAACTTTAAGTCAAATTTAAAAATATTATTATTTCTAGCTTTTAATTGTATAGATTTCATCATAGTGTCACATTTGGATACTCAAGCTTATCACAGGATCACAGGATGGTAGTGGTTGGAAGGGACCTCTGGAGATCATCCAGTGCAAGGCCCCTGTCACAGCAGGACCATAGAATCTGATGCAGGTCTCACAGGAACACATCCAGACAGGTTTTTAAAGTCTCCAGAGAAGGAGACTCCACAACTTCTCTGGGCAGCCTGCTCCAGTGCTCTGTGACCCTTACAGCAAAGAAGTTTTTCCTTATCTTGAGGTGGAACTCCCTGTGCTGTAGTTTCCATCCATGGTCCCTTGTCCTATCCCAGGGCATGAGCGAGCAGAGGCTGTCCTGTCCCTTCCTTCTTGACCCCCAGCCCTTAGATATTTATAAACATGTATTAGATCCCTTCCCAGTCTTCTCTTCTTCAGACTAAAAGGCCCCAGGGCTCTCAGCCTTTCCTCATAAGGTAATGTTCCAGTCCCTGGGAGGAGAGGAGAGGAGAGAAGAGAGGTGAGAGAAGAGGCTTGGACAGGGAGAGGGAAAGGGAAGGGAAGGGAAGGGAAGGGAAGGGAAGGGAAGGGAAGAGGAGAGGAAAAAGGAGAGGAAAAACTTTAAAACCATTAGCAATTGTTATAATTTCTTTCTGTTGTGGTCCTATCAAAAAGTCAGACAAAGCCTTCCATACATCTGTTAGAATTCTGAGTGCTGCTTATTGAGATTGAATTCTGATGGGATTTCTCAGGATTTAGACAAACCCATTCCAGCAGAGCATGAAAGATCCATTTCCATTGAGCTCAATGGCAAAACCTCAAAGGCAAATCAGATGTCAGACTTGAATCAATACAGGATCCAAGCCCTATTTTCAGGTTATTAAAGCAGTTGCTATTTTTCCAGCATACAAATTTTTTTCTGTAAGGAACTTTTCCTTTTCACTTTATTTATTTATTTATTTTAAAATTCTGATCAATTCCTCTCCCCCTTGAAAATTCAGCTGCATTTAGTGGAGTGCTGTGCTGAAAAGGAGCATATTTATTGACAATGAAACCAGAGCAGTACAATTCCATGCAATTTAAAAATAACTCCCTTCCATCAGTTTCAGTGCAAAGCTGATAGGGCAGAGGATTATTTTTCTGTTGTAGTAAATTATTTATGTGAAAGTTGTTTGCCTTTTAACAAGTAAATCTTCCTAGACACAATTGCATTAGATCTCTTGAATTTCATAATGGGGTTATCAATGAATGCATGCAGAGGCTCAAAGGAAGCCTCAAGTGCAGTTATGCACAGCTTAGAAAATCAACTGCCATATTTCCACAGACACAAATGCCTTCCATGTCTCTTGTCCAGCTGGGGTGGGAAAATCAGAGCCTGTGTTTTGGCTTGGTTTGGGTTTTTTGGTTTGTTTTTTTTTGTTTGTATGTTTGGGGTTTTTTTTTGTTTTATTTATCACTTGTGTTTTTGGGAAATAACGTTGGGTTAATCAGCAGCAACTTGTTACAGCTCTTGTACTGGGCAAGGCACACAAATCTCAGCTGGAGTTCTGCTGCAAGACACACACATGATCATAGAATCATAGAATGGTAAGGTTGGTTGGAAGGAACCTCAAGGATCATGTAGTTCCAACCCCCTGCCATAGGCAGGGACACCTCCCACTAGCACAGCTCACTCAGGGCATCCTCCAACCTGGCCTTGAACACCTCCAGGGAGGGAGCAGCCACAACCTCCCTGGGCAACCTGTTCCAGTGCCTCACCACCCTCACTGCAAACAACTTCCTCCTAACATCCACTCTAAATCTCCCCTCTGCCAGTTCAAACCCATTGCCCCTTGTCCTGTCATTGCAAGACCTTGTCAATAGTCTCTCCCCAGCCTTCCTGTAGACCCCTTCAGATACTGGAAGGCTACTACAAGATGGCAACCTTTTGCCGAGAGGCTGTCCCTATGCATCACCTCAAACCTGGAGACTGCCAGGACACAGCGGGAGGGGAGTCAAAGGAAGGGTGAGGAGTGGCCAAGCAGCAGGCAGAGCCCCACCTCCTAAGTCTCATACCAACCCCCTAAATACAGTTATCCCAGAGCCTCAGGAGATGTCCATCAAACTCTGCACCAGATATTAATACATATTCCTATGAGGACAGGCTGAGAGAGTTGGGGCTCTGCAGCCTGGCGAAGAGAAGGCGTCGAGGAGACCTTATAGTAGCCTTCCAATATCTGAAGGGGGCCTACAGGAAGGCTGGGGAGGGACTATTGACAAGGTCTTGCAATGACAGGACAAGGAGCAATGGGTTTAAACTGGCAGAGGGGAGATTTGGACTGGATGTTAGGAGGAAGTTCTTTACAGTGAGGGTGGTGAGACACTGGAACAGGTTGCCCAGGGAGGTTGTGGCTGTTCCCTCCCTGGAGGTGTTCAAGGCCAGGTTGGATAAGGCCTTGAGTGACCTGTGCTAGTGGGAGGTGTCCCTGCCTATGGCAGGGGGTTGGAACTAGATGATCCTTGAGGTCCCTTCCAACCTTACCATTCTATGATTCTATGATTCTATATTGCCCTGCTTAAAAAAACAAAACAAAATCCCCACAACAAACAATAAACAACAACAACAAAAACCCCACCAACCTAAAAAACTCCCAAACTATCACTTTATTTTCCTTGCATAGCTGCTATTTCAATATTCTTCTTTTACCACCATAAAATACCCCATTACCATCCTTCTGCTTGTTCCTTTCATCTTGCTCTGGATAATTTATGATACAACAGCAACAGCCTCCCACTAGATTTTGGTTTCCAGTCCTCTGTAGGCTGTTATGGTCCAGGATATGAGACTAGAAGCAGCAAGATCCTGTGCAGACCAATCTTCCAAATCATAGAATCACAGAATTTTTTAGGTTGGAAAAGTCCTTTAAGATAGTCAGGTCCAACTATTACCTTACTCTGTGAAGTCTGGTGTTAAGCTGGCCCTTAACACCACATCCCTGCAGCTTTTAAACACACCCAGGGGTACAGAGTCAAACAGAGTTTATTTTCATATCTTCCCCTGACATCCTTACATGGATGCAGGTTCTACAGCACTGGTCTAGCTTATGATTGTACTTCATATTGGAAAAGTTCATGGATGGCTTGGATGGGTCTTTGAGCACCCTAATCTGGTAGAAGGTGTTCCTTTACCTGTGGCAGGGTAGTTGGAATTAGATGAACTTTAAGGTCCCTGCCAATCCAAACCATTCTGTGATTCTGTGAAAGGCTGCCCAAGAGCACATGTAAGTACCATAGGAAAAGAGAAGAGGCTGAGTTTGGCAGTGTCAGGGGAACTCCTCAGCAGGAACCCCCATTTCCTATGGCTGAGTGATGCCCAAGTGGGAAACCATATGGCAGGCAGGGCCTGCTCTGAATTTCAGATGAACTTTGTAGATGCACTAGATTGTTTTGGTCAAGGTTTTCCAACATATCAAGCAAATGTCTTGATGTCTACTGTGGCAGAATAAACTCCTTTGACATTGCCTATCTATCCCTGGGATCTCAGGGTGGCTGGAGAAACTCTGATTCTGCCATTTCTCAGGCAGCAGTTGACTTCATTTGAAGCAGGGAGATGGGGAAATCTTGGATGGACTCTCAGAATGTGTTCATGGTGATGTCCCAAATAATACCAGGTCCCATTCACAGGAGTAGTCCATGAAACTCTCTTTCCCCCAGAGCTACCTAGCAAGGAGCAAGCAAGAGGAAAACACAAGGCATGCAGCTGCAGAGGCATGGCTGGGTGAGTAACCACGTCTGAGACTGTGCCACTTTATCACAGAATCACAAAATGTCAGGGGCTGGACAAGACCTCCAAAGATCATCCAGTTTAATCCCCCTGCCACAGCACACCAAATCACATTGCAATGCATCCAGACAGGTCTTTGATACCTCCAGAGAGGGAGACTCCACAACCCCCCTGGGCAGCCTGTCCCAGTGTTCTGTCACCCTCACTGTGAGAAAATTTTTCCTCATGTTTCCATGGAGCTTCCTATGCCTCAACTTCCACCCACTGCCCCTTGCCCTGCCATTGGGCATCACCTGAGAAGAGCCTGTTTATGCCCCCACACACTGCAGCTTTGGTACAGCAGCTTGGCTGTTTTCTGCTTGGAAAATCCCTGAGCCTGTGTCATGTATTTGGATCTTACCCTTGTTCTGACTGTGAACATCTATATCTTTCCCTACCCAAGAGAAGCGTAGCCCAGATGTTTCCCCACACCACTATTTGCAGCTTCCTAAAGCATGAGAGAAGAGCTGTGTGCCTGGTTTCTAAGTATGGGAAGGATTATATCAATTAGCTGAACAAGCAGGTCTTCATTTTGGTTCTGCACTGTCAATTAATTGAGAAGTCAGCCTGAAGTGAATGCTTTTGCTGTTTGGAAAAGGTTCTGTACTTTCTCTCCTGGGTCACTCAGTTCAGAAACATCAACCAAGTATTTCAAACAGCACTGTATTTTCTAGAAAAGCCTGCCTTTAACTTAAACTAAATAATATTTAATTTAAGATCACCCATACATAATAAGGCAACACAAATGAAGTCCGACATCAGACAATGTTTGCTTACAAATGATGCTCTCTCCACAGAGCTCGTGAGGAAGAGGAGCATTTCAGTGGCAGTCAGAGCACCTCTCCCTCACCTTCTCACTGACATTGCAGTGTGTGGTGATGCTCAAGATGCTGCTCCAGCAGCACTGGGAGCAGCACCTGACCCCTGGGGCTGGTGCAGCACCTGACTCCCTCACGACCTCTGGCTCTGCTGCACCGAAAACTGCGATTCTAAGTAAATTACCAGATCAGAGCTTTTCTCAAGAAGTGGGGTGTTTGGTGAACTCTCTAAACTGCCAACACAAGATATATGTCTATCAAAAATATTGGCTTGATAAAAGTAGACTGTGACATACCCTACCCACCAGTGCCTCTTCTGGTTTGCCCTTGAGAAGTTAAACTTTCAGATAAGAACGCTTGGGAGCGTAACTCTTCTGGAGGCAAGCCTGGTTTGCATTTTTAACCTTTATCTGAGCATTCAGAGACCTCTTTCCCTTTTCTGCTCAGGCAGAAGACAGAAATTACATCCATTATTTCTTTAGACTTGCTTCATCTCTTGTGCAGCTACATGTACCTTCTGGCTTTTGAACTTCTCAAAGCACGTCTTTGTTTTCACCTTTGTTTTAAAGCTGATAACGGAAGGAAAGAATAATAAATTAACCAAACTAAAAAGGAAATGGGATTAAATAAAACAAATGGGAAACCTGACATGTTGGTGATCCTGTTGTACTTTTATGACAAAACATTTTATTGCAATTAAGCAAATTCATTCATAGTGGCTCCTGTAATGGGCAGGGTGAGAGGAAACTTCTCCCTGCCATGTTAGGGCAAGAGAAAACTTCTGATATTTGGCTCTTTTTTTTTTCTTTTTTTTTTTTTCTTATCTATGCACAAAATTTAGGACCTTGAAAAGCACAAAGTTTAGGAGCTTCAGAAGAACACATTTTAGAAGCTTTAGAAGCACAAAGTTTGGGAGCTTCAAGAAGAACAAATGCAATCCTTGTCATTTCTGGATTGCGTGAGTCATGACTTGGAGAAATGTTCTGTTTTCTTTCCTGAAGAAAAAGCAACAAAAACTTATTTGTTGTACAAATATCACAGAACAGCAAGAACCAGTGCAATGTGTTGTACAAATAGATGCTGGATTGTCTCTGCTTTT
>VWZE01006500.1:178818-185514 GCA_013396675.1 Eubucco bourcierii | reverse complement strand
CTAAACCACAACATTCAGTCTTTCCTTTTATCTGCCAAGACTTGTAAATGGTTCCCAACCTCAAAATCCAGCTAGAGCCATCATTGTTTCTGCGTTGTGGAGTTACTGCTGGAGATTCTTCATTATGCATGACAGAGATGTGACCCTTCTTTCCCACATGAAGCTAAAGTAAGGATTGTGTCCCTGCATGGGTCAGGTCAATACTCTCACAACATTCACCTTTAATTGCAGGCACCTCTTTCCTCTATGCTTTTGGATGGAGTCCACACTGCAAGAAAATAAATCCCTGAGATCTTCAGGCTCATTGGGGTTTAACACTTCCTTCCAGCCCCACTGGCCTTCTAAACCAAACCTGCAATATTGAAAGTAATAAAAGCAAGAGTAAATACAATGAGTTGATATCATTTAGGAGCTGCATCTCACACGCACACACAGCAGCAACACAATTACTAAGTAAAAACTTTATTGGGACTCCAGAGCTTGCTCAAGAGGGCAGAAACTCTAATGGCTGATGCAAAGTAATTTAAATGACATTGTGAATTTGTTAAAGACCCATCATCCTCTGTTTGGTTCTCTGGATAGACCGTGTATAAACACAATACATATTAGTCTATATCCTACCATCATCTATTTTCTTTCACACATCACTTTCTTGACTTTGGAAGATACCAGCATATTTTATTTCAGTATACAACTACAGGACCTGAAAACTCAATTAATGTGCTATTTACATGAGTATTAACTAGAACAATGCCTATAAGTGCATTAGGAAGAAAAAAACCAAACCCTCCTTATAGATTACAAATAAACTTTTAAGAACTGACCCAGTGCCAACCCTTTCAGCGCCTGTCTGGATATAGGCAATTATTTTATTTAATGGCACAGCAGAAGGTCCCAGAGCACACATATAAACCCACATTTTCCAAGAGAGATTCAAGCAGGGATTACATAAAAGGTTTTAGTGAAAACTGCAGTCTTGTTCTCCTCTGAAGCTATTACCCATTCATATTCTCTACCAATGTAAACAGATAATTTACCCTTAATTTAAGGTCCCTTCGTATCAAGCATAATCAGTTTAAGGAAGATATGTGGTCAGCATAAAAAAAGATGTGGTTTACATCTTAGGTCTGCTTTTCGTACAAGTTGGGCTCTGCCTCCTGTTGTCTCATAGAATCATAGAATCATAGAATGGTAAGGTTGGAAGGGACCTCAAAGATCATCTAGTTCCAACCCCCTGCCATAGGCAGGGACACCTCCCACTAGTACAGCTCACTCAAGGCCTCATCCAACCTGGCCTTGAACACCTCCAGGGAGGGAGCAGCCACAACCTCCCTGGGCAACCTGTGCCACTGCCTCACCACCCTCACTGGAAAGAACTTCCTCCTAACATCCAGTCTAAATCTCCCCTCTGCCAGTTTAAACCCATTGCCCCTTGTCCTGTCATTGCAAGACCTTATAAATAGTCCCACCCCAGCCTTCCTGTAGGCCCCCTTCAGATACTGGAAGGCTACTCTAAGGTCTCCTGGAAGCCTTCTCTTCTCCAGGCTGAGAGAATTGTGTCTCCAATGAATGGAGACACACCTTGTGTGCTATGTCCAGTTTTGGGCACCACAGTGTTAAACAAACATTGAGGTGCTGGGGCAGGAAAAGGGTAGCAAAGCTGGAGAGGGGTTTGGAGACCATGTTGCATGAGGAGCTGCTGAGGGAGCTGGGATTGTTTAGCCTGAAGAAGAGCAGGTTGAGAGAATATCTTATTGCTCTCCACAGCTACCTGAATGGAGACTGTAGTGAGGCCGGTGCTGGCCTTTTCTCCCAAGTAACTTACAGCAGGACAAGAGGTAATGGCCTCAAGCTATGCCAGCAGAATTTAAAACTGAATATTAGGAAGAATTAGGAAGAATTTCTTTACTGTTTGGTCAGGCATTGGAACAGGCTGCCCAGGGAGGTGGTAGAATCACCATCCCTGGAGGTGTTCAAAAAAAGTAGATGTGACACTTCAGTACATGGCCTAGAGGTCACAGTGGCATTGGTTTGATGGTTGGACTTGATGATCTTAGAGGTCTTTTCCAACCTTAATGATTCTATGGTTCTAAGTGCCATCTAAACATGAAGAGGAACATTGAGGGTGGGAGAGCACTGGAACAGACTGTCCAGAGAGGTCTCCTTCTCTGGAGAGAAGCCTGCCTTGACATCATCCTGTGCAACCTGCTCTGGCAGGGACTAGATGATCTTCAGAAGTGAGACTTCTGTGCTATTTTCACTCTTCAGCCAACCCTTGCCAGTCATTTTCACTCCCACTTCTGAAATCCTAATAGAGGGTCTGGGTTTGGTTATTGACATCTAAATCTCCCACCAATACCCTTCTTAGACTCACTTAGCAAAAGATGGAACTTATATAACTTGAATTGAAGGAGCCTGTGAACCCATTTCGACTGCAGTGCAATTAAAAGGCCATTGATTAGCAGGAAGACATTGGAGCAATTTCCAGGTTAGCACTCAGGGCTGACTTACAGGAATTTGATTGATTGATTGGTTGATTGATTGACTGGAATATTTTTTACTGGGAGGCTAAAAACGACCAGCTGCCAGCATTATGCTACATTTGCACAGGGGCCTTGGACCATCCATCAGGAATGATTCGCAAACTGGACTGTTACTTAGAAAAATGCAGGGCAAAAGCAGCCAATCTTTGATAAGTTGTCTGAGAGAAAAGACATAGATTATAAAACCCAAACAAGAGGAGCCACAGAGTAACTCCACAGTGATGACACCCCAGCCATGAGCAGTGATCTAGCTGTGGCCCCAGTAACAGCAGCTGATTAGTACTCCAGGACTGTTAGTGAGAACTTAGCTCTGACTTCTAACCTGAGCAAACTCTCTGTATTTGATTCACCAAGGCAAAAGTCACAGCCCATTTGTCTGGATGTTTTGTGTGTCTTGCTCACCATTTAAGAGTGATAATCATTAGTCTCTAAGGCACACAGCATTGCTCTGACCTGCTGTTCCTGACAGCCCAGCAGGGTATGTTACAGTTTTGTCTGGGAGCTGCTGTATACCTCAGCAAAGCCAACACGGAGACCTTTGCTTGAACAGCTTAACACTATTTCCTTCTGCTGGCCCATTCCCTTGTTTGGGAGCTGGAAGTACCTTGCCTGAAGGCACAGTGCATCCTTACAGGCAGGAATTCAGGACTGACAAACTCTGCCTCCCTGTCACTGGCTACTTATTCTGAGAAAAGAGGCCTTTTTAACTTTCCTGTGACCTCTTGACTCAGCCATCGTTATCCTTCACTGTGGGAAGAACAGAAGAACATACCTTTCCGTCTTTCTTACTGTCTCATTCAACCTCACTGACACAGGCAGGCATAGAAACATAAAATTGCTGTAATTGGGTCAGGCCATAGGTCTGATAGTGGGCAGTGATGATTGCTTAGAGAAAGAACAGAAGCAGCAAGGCACAAACGGAAGGACCCTCCCCTTGGAAAACCTCCCCTGCTACCAGCAGTTTCAAGGCCATCAGAGAGCTGGAGTTTGTATCCAGACCATCACCTTAGGATGAAAATACCAAAATACCAAATACCAAACCCTTGATTCTTACAAACTCACAAACACACTTTCCATTAAACAATACAAGTATCTGTCTGCACTTGTGGGTGATGCAGATCTTTATGTCTGAGTCATCGATGTGCTTTGCTGGGCTTCTGTACTTGCAAGGAGACAGATGGACTGTCACTTTTTGGCCAGAATAAGCACACAAAGTAATTTCCATCCCCCCTCCCCAAGCATTTCCTTAATTCTCTTTTAAGCTGTTTTCACTGTACTCCCTCCATCCTACTCCACGCATTTTATGAGGGGGGCCTCTCAATTTCTGTGATCCAATCTTCCTGTTTCCCAGTCCCATTACTGACAAAGGCGTCACACTCACACTCCATACCTCTGTAACTAGGTTAAGGATCAGCTTGCACAGGCAAGCTGCAGTCCCGCAGGCTATTCAGCACTAAGGGCCTAATCTACACTCTGCTGAAACCAAACTCTTTAAAAGGTTCAGTAGCTTTTGACCAACTCCATCAAACCTAGAGACAAGGCTCTGTAAGAGGCATTACTAAATCTGCTCCAGTGCACAGCAGGTATAATATTCAGTAATATTTGGCATTTCTATAGCTGCAAAAAGCGTTGCTTACAATACAGAAGGCACAGACTAGGTCATTTTACATACCTAGGGTACTCTTTCTCTTGCTAGCCACTGTAAGCTCCTGCAGGTGTAGACTGAATGGCCAAGCACAGCCTTGAGATGTGTTTCTGCTTTACCAAACCCATCCAAACTGAAAAATGTGATGATGATGATGACGATGATAGTAGTAGTAGTAGTAGTAGTAGTAGTAGTAATATTGTTAGTATCATTCAGAGAAGTGATTGTCCCTCTGCCCTTGGCACTGATGAGGCCACACCTTGAGTACCGGGTTCAGTTTTGGGCTCCTCACTACAAGAAGGACATTGGGTTGATGACACATGTCCAGACAAGGACAGTGAAGCTGGTGATGGATCTAGAGAACAGGTCTTATGAGGAGTGGGTGAGGGAAGTAGGATTGTTTAGTCTGTAGAAAAGGAGACTGAGGAGAGAATTTGTTGGTGTCCCTAGTATCAAGTGGTATAGAACAAGAGGAAATGGCCTCAAATTAGAATCTGTAGAAAAGGAGGATGAGGAGAGAATTTGTTGGTCTCCCTAGTATCAAGTGATATAGAACAAGAGGAAATGGCCTCAAATTAGAATCATAAAATAGAATCATAAAATAGAATCATAGAAACAGTTAGGGTTGGAAGGGACCACAAAGATCATCTCATTCCAAACCCCCCACCATGGGCAGGGACACCCTACCCTAGATCAGACTGTCCAGAACCTCATCCAGCCTGGCCTTAAACACCTCCAGGGATGGGGTCTCAACCACCTCCCTGGTCAACCCATTCCAGGCTCTCACCACTCTCATGGTGAAGAACTTCCTCCTCATGTTCAGTCTGAACCAGGGGAGGTTAAGATTGGATCTTAGGAAAAAAATATTTTCTGAAAGAGTGATCAGACCTTGGAACAGGCTGCCCAGGGAGGTGGTGAAGTAACCATTCCTGGAGGTTGATGGTTGGACTGGATCTTAGAGATCTTTTCCAACCAAAACAATTGTATGGCTCTATCCAAACAGGACAGTTTACAAGTCAAACAATAGCCAGGCCTCCTAACTTTTGAGTTTTACAGATCTCCTTGTATTAATTCCACCAGGGAACAAAGAAAAGAAGTGTCCAGATGCAGGTTTTTGGGGTTTTTTGGGTTTGGGGTTTTTTTGGGAGTTTTTGGTGGTTTTTTTTTTTTTTAATTTCTAGCCAATGCCAGGAGCATGGTTATGAGCTGCAGGGAGGCATATCTGCCAGGGTCCAAGTCACAACAGCACTTTGCTGCCTGTCCCTTGCTCATCGTGACAGAAAGCTTTGACCCGGCCAAATCTCTGCTTCTGGATGAAAGAAGACAAGCCTTCTCTTCGGGCTATTTCAGCTCCCAGGACCCTTGTGCTGCCCTGACTCTCCTAGCAGCTGCCCAACGAGCATTTCTGCCTTTCACATCCTCTTCCCCTGCTTACACAGTCTACAGCTAGTATTTTTTTTTTTTTTTAATCGCAGAAAGGCCTCCCCGCCTAATCTAATTCCCGCTCCTTTGTCACAAGCAGATGTCACTTTTACATCTGTGCGTCTGCTCAAACGCCCCGGCTCCTCCAGCCCAGCAGATGTTGCCGCAGCCCAGGCAGCAGCAGCCGGGGGTGGGGGAAGTGGTGGTGGTGGTGATGGAAAAAAAGTAAAGCGCAGATCCCTCTGCTGGCGGCCACCCGAACGTCAGGGCAGGAAAAGGGATAGAGGAAAACGGGGACATCGACATCATTATCTATTATTCCTGCTGGTTGTTCGTTTTGCTATTATCGTTATTATAACTGTTTACCAGTTATAATATATTATAACTATTAACCAGCATTATAGTATTATTATTTAAATCATGATTGTATCATTATAATATTATTATCATCATCATCATTATTATTACTACTGGTAATCTCTCCCCATCCCAACTAATAACGCAGGAGCTGATCAGCCAAGAGCGCACCCTGCCTCCAGGCACCCCGAGCCAGCGCGGAGAGGTGCGCAGGGCCCCCTCGGACGGGGAAGTGCGGAGCAGGCAGCCCCGGGACGCTGTTTTTTCTTTCCCGCGCAGGGCCGCAGAGCCATGGGCAGCCGCGCAGCAGAAACAACAGAAAAAGGGGATGAAGCGGCAGCAGAGGTCTGTCCCCGCACACCCACAATTTGGCCTGGGGACAACCAGGATGTGTAACCGGTTCTGTTTCCTCGCACGGCGGCGGCTCCCGGGGTGGGAGCAGACTTTCTCACCCCGCATCGTGCCGGGATGCTCCGTGCCCCCCACCTCGAATAAAGCAGTGCAAAAGAAACCTTCGTCTGTGTTTAATGTTTTTTTCGGGTGACGGGACCCGCATGTAGCCCGCGGAACGGCTAGGGGATGGGGTCAGGTGGGGGCCCGGGAAGTGCTTTCCCATGGCCGCACAAAGACGGGCTGTTTGTGCTCCGCTGCCTCCGAGCATTCCTCCGGGGGTGGGGGCTTGGGGGCAGCCGGCCGGGCCCCTCTGACTGCCGGAGAAGAGCGAAGAAA
>VWZE01006500.1:139044-157895 GCA_013396675.1 Eubucco bourcierii | reverse complement strand
AAAAAAAAAAAAAAAAAAAAAAAAAAAAAAAAAAAAAAAAAAAAAAAAGCCTCTTATTTCAACCCTTGAATAAGGACTCAGTTCACATGTCTAATGCTCTGTGTAAGAGAATTAGCAGAAACTCATCTCAGTGTGATTTCAAAAGAGGAAACTAAGCAGACAGCCTTGTTAATTTAGCATATAGACTTGGAATAAAGTACAACATCCATCATCTCTCGAAATTCAATTAAAAATTGGTCTTGTGTCCAAAGAGAAGGAGCCAATTTTCTGTTGGAAGCAGAGCCTTGGAAGATCACTGAAGCCCTTAATGGTTCTTTCATTGTGGGAGCCAACATGAAAGAAAAAAACCCAAAAAAACCCCCACCAACCACTTTTGGAGTTCAAGATGCCCCTCACATGAAACACTGCAACATGTGCAGCCTTCAGTTTGGACCCACTGCTGTCACCACAGACACATGGGGAATTCCAGCTGCACTTCTTCCTTGGTCTTGAAATTCTCCTTGTGTGCTGTAGCAAGGCTAAAGAAGCTTTTGCATGCAGAGTGAAATACTCTTCCTTACCATATGCTGCTGCTTCTTCTCCTTTTCCTGCAGTAGGTTTTTCTAAGTGTGATAAAAAGATGTTTGCAAGCACACACACACACACAGATTTAATATCTGGGGAAAGGGAAGCCTGAAAATATGTTAACAAGATTTTCAGCATTAAACACAATTTTGTTTCAGATTTCAGCTGTTAAACATCTTAATTTGTTTTGCTTTTTACTCGAGTCTCATAATGCTAACACACTCTGACAGCTCGTGACTCCGCGCCGGGGAGGTTTCGCAAACCAATCTCTTTGCTTCAGATTTGATTTACAAAGTGCCTCAGTCCTTTAGCTGGGTGGTAGCAGTCACCATCACAACACTTGTCATGACTCAAACTAGCAGCACCATCCAGGCAGTTTTTCCTTGTTTGTTTCTTTTCTTCTGGTGAAGAATTCACTGAGATGAAAGAATCCTTTTAACTAGTTAATGTCCTCACCCAACAGTAACTGATTGTTGACCTCTCTGTTTTGGTAGCTAAGAGCCAAAGTACTAAAGCCAGCTAAGGAGCCCCTGTTAACAGCCCACGTGCTTCAGAGTCTTGCAGCACACCAAGACAAGGCTGGATATGCTCCTAATCTTGGGCAAATGGTACCCCATTGATCACAGAATCACAGAAACATGCAGGCTGGCAAAGCCCCTCAGGGTCACCAAGTCCATAGAAACATAGAATCATAGAATGGTAAGGTTGGAAGGGACCTCAAGGATCATCTAGTTCCAACCCCCTGCCATAGGCAAGGACACCTCCCACTACCCAGCTACTTGAAATATGGTTGAAAATAGTAAAATAAAAAGTAAAAATAGTTGAAAAATTGAAAATAGCAGAAAAACTGAAACCCAAAGTCTAGGTACCTATGTTTTTATACAAAACCAGTGCCCCTAGGTAGGTGACATGAAACCTGCTAAAGACGTCTGATTATCTGGGGGGGATATGTGTGTGTGTGTTCAATCAGGTATTCCTGAAAATCCACCTGTTTCCAAGTCCCTGAGGTTGAGTGTTCAGGCACTGTGCTACTCAACAAGATCCAAAGCCTTCTCCAAACTGTTTTATATTACTGCAATACACTGGAAGTAATTGATACATGTATTCAAGCTGCAGCCCAGCACTGTCAAAAGAGATAGATCTTACCTTGAAACTGCAAACAAATAAAATGTTATTGTAGAATTTATTTCCTTCCCATGATGAAAAGTACTATTGCAGCCTGTAGAGAAATATGTCTTCTTACATTTGGCTTGCTAGCCATGAGGATTTGATGAAGGTTCTCAGTGCAGTGTGCACACAGTTTTGTCAGGTTTAAGGATGCTTTCATCATCCCAGAAGGCCACAATCATATTCCTGGGCTGCATCAAAAGCAGCGTGGCCAGCAGATCCAGAGAGGTGATTCTGCCACTTTGCTCTGCTCTGGTGAGTACTGCATCCTGTTCTGGAGCCTTCAGTATAGGAAGGACATGGACCTGATAGAGCAGGTCCAGAGTAGAGCCATGAAAATGACTGGGGAGTTGGAGCAGCTCTGCTACAAAGACAGGTTGAGGGAGCTGGGGTTCAGCCTGGAGAAGAGAAGGTTCCAGGGAGACCTAATTGCAACTTTCCAGTACCTGAAGGGGGCTTGCAAGAGAGACTGTTTACAGTCTGCAGTGATAGGACAAGGGGCAATGGCTTCAAACTAGAGAAGAGTAGATTTAGCTTGGTTGCTAAGAACAAGTTCCTTAATGTGAGGGTGGTGAAACACTGGAACAAGCTGCCCAGGGAGACGGTTTGGGTTCCATCTCTGGAGATATTCAAGGTAAGACTCTACAGGGCTCTGAGTAACCAAATCTAGTTGAGGATGTTCCTGCTGACTGCAGTGGTGGTTGGACTGGATGATCTTTGGAGGTCCCTTCCAACTCAGACCATTCTATGATTCAAAGATTCTATGATCCTCTTATTTGCCTGTTTCTGCGGGAGCCCTGCTTGCATGCAGGTTTCCATAGCCTACTGGGCAGTGATGGTGTTTATCTACAGCTCTTCTTCCTGGCTGCAGATGAGCAGCAAGCACCTGAGAGGTGTTGTATTGGTCAACTGAGAAGAATTTCTGGCAAAAAAAAGCAGAATCCTTGGCTTTATCTCTTATACCCTGAGAGATAAAAATGAAACTTCAGCAGATGGTGACGGCAAACGAAAACAGAGAGGTGAGAGTGGCAACCCCTGGCAGTGCTGGAAGGCTGGACAGAGGGGGCTTAATCCAGATGTGGCCAGGGGGCCACAACTGAATTTTGTGTTTAGGGCAAGGCTAAGAAACAAGTCATGTCCTCAGTGAGAAAAAGAGGGGAGAAGTGCTGCAGCTTTAGTTTTTTACTGCCAACAGCATCCTGGCCTCTTTCAGAAATAGCGTGACTAGCAGGACCAGGGATGTGACTGTCCTTCTGTATTTGGCACTGGGTGAGACCTCACCTTGAGTGCTGGGGTCAGTTTTGGGCCCCTGACTACAAGAAGGACATTCAGGTGTGGGAGCATATCCAGAGAAGGCCAAGAAAGCTGCTCAAGGGTCTGGAGAACAGGGTTGGTAAGGGGTAGCTGGGGGATCTGAGGATGTTTAGCCTGGAGAAAAGGAAGCTGAGGGGAGACCTTATTGCTCTGTACATCTACCTGAAAGGAGGTTGGAGTCAGTGGGTGTTTATATCTTCTCCCTAGTAACAAGTGACAGGACAAGAAGATATGGCCTCAGGTTGCACTATGGGAGGTTTAGGTTGCATATTAGAAAAAACTTCTTGACTGAATGGACTCTCAAACACTAGAATAGGCTCCCAAGGGGAGTGGTTGAGTCCTGATCCCTTGTACCTGTTTTAAAGCTGGAGAGATCATAGAATCATAGAATCAGCCTGTTGGAAGAGACCTCCAAGTTCATCCAGTCCAACATATCAACCTGTCCTATCCAATCAACTAGACCATGGCACTAAGTGCCCCATCCACTCTTTTCTTGAACACCTCCAGGGATAGGGACTCCACCACCTCCCTGGGCAGCCCATTCCAGACGTGATGCTGAAGGAAGCGGCTTGGCACCAGACTTGGTTAGAAAATGCTTGGACTCTATGCTCTTAAAGGTCTTTTCCAACCAAAACGATTCTATGAAGTAATTTTTCCATCACAGGCACACACAGTTCCTGGAAGTTATCACAACTCTTCTGTGCCTGATGATTTATTCACCTTCTTCATTTTCCCTTGCCTGTAGCTGCAGGAGCTGGAGTTGATTACTTTTCGTGTCAAATCTTACTGAGTACACTGCAAGCCTCGAGCTCCCGGGTTAGCAGTGCGTGAAGGTTATTGTCACCCAGAAGTATGTGAAAGCAGCCACATGTAGGCATAGAGGACATTTGAAAAGCAGAGAGAGATGTATTCATGCTGTAAGCAGATTACAAGCATTTAAGATGAAGAGAGAGATGGAAAAAGCCAAATACTGAGTGATAATTTTCCACCATGAATTGTTCATCTGCATCAACACCTTGCTCAGTTGTTTTGTCTGCTTAACACACAGCCCCACGTGAAGGAACACAGCTCTGAAGTTAACTTATCACCTACATCAGTTTGAACAGTATATAAAAAAATGTAGTAGCTGAAATCACTCAGTGTTTGGGGTTTGTTTTGTTTTGTTTTGTTTTGCTTTGTTTTTCCCTAGGTGCAAACACAACTACATGGAAGATTTACAGCTTGTGCAGTGTGCACATGCAGCTCAGACAGCCAGCGGAGTCCTGGGCTGCAGCAAGAGCAGTGTGGGCAGCAGGGCAAGGGAGGGGATTCTGCCACTTTACTCTGCTCTCATCAGACCCCACCTGGAGTCCTGTGTGCAGTTCTGGAGCCCCCAGCACAGGAAGGACATGGAACAGTTGGAGTGGGTCCAGAGGAGGCCATGAAGATGATCAGAGGGCTGGAGCAGCTCTGCTATGAGGACAGGCTGAGAGAGTTGGGGCTCTGCAGCCTGGAGAAGAGAAGGCTTCCAGGAGACCTTGGAGTGGCCTTCCAGTATCTGAAGGGGGCTACAGCAAGGTNTGGGAGAAGGGAGGTGTGTGCATAGGATGGCACAGGTTGCCCAGGGAGGTTGTGGCTGCTCTCTCCCTGGAGGTGTTCAAGGCCAGATTGGATGAGGCCTTGAGTGAGCTGTATTAGTGGGAGGTGGTGCTTAGGGATATGGTTTAAGGTGAATCTTGTAGAGTAGGGTTCTAGGTTGGACTTGGTGATCCTGAGGGGCTTTGCCAATCTGGATTGTTCTGTGATGCATCTTTTCCAACCAAAAAGAGTCTATGGCTTTGTAAGACACAAAATAAATTTGGGACTCCTGGTAAGAGAATGTTAACTGGCTGCTTTATGTCAAGTGCTGTCCTTCTATCTTTATGTTTTAATCTCAACCTAAGACCTGTCAATCACAGAATCACAGAACTTTGGAGGTTGGAAGGGACCTCCAGAGATCATCCAGTCCAACCCCCATGCCAAGGTAGCATCTCCTAGGGTAGTTCACACAGGAATGCATCCAGATGGCTTTGGAAAATCTCCAGAGTAGATGACTCCACAACCACTCTGGGTAGCCTGCTCCAGGGCTCTGTCACTCTCACTGTAAAGATGTTTCTCCTCATATTGAGGTGAAACCTTCTCTGTTCCACCTTGTGGATGCTTGGAACAAGAAGGCAGAATGCATTTCACAGCTCTAACATTGATCCCCTCACACTTAACATTATCTAAAGCCTGCTTGGGACACAGTTGGGCAAAGAGGGTTTGCAAGACTTGTGTGGCTTCAACTGGAGGCTCTCCCATGCTAGACTCTTTAAGTGGTGCCTTCTGCTCTCCAGGGGATGGGTATACCATGAGCACTGCCTTCTGCCAAAGGACAGTTTCAACCCATGGAACCAGGAAGGGCACCAAAAAGCTGCATCAAATATAAATAAACCCTCAAAGATGTCAGTTCATTAAATAAAGAGCTCAGTTTCACTCCAAGGTTGGTGATGAACTGAGTCTCATCATCATGATGTATGTCTACACCCCTCCACAACTACCTCAAAGGAGGTTGGAGTGAGGTGGGGCTTGGTCTCTTCTCACATCCAGCAAGTGACAGGAGAAGGGGAAATGGTCTCAAGTTGTGCCAGTAGAGGTTAGGTTGGGTATTGGGAAGCATTTCTTCACAGAAAGGGTTTTAGGCATTGGAAGAGGCTGCCCAGGGGGGTGGCAGAGTCACTGTCCCTGGAGGTGTTTAAAAGATGTGTGGAGGTGTTTCTTAGGGACATGGTTTAGTGGTAGTAGCTTAGCAGTAGTGGTGGGATTGTGAGCCCTAGAGAAGTGGTTGGACTTGATGACCTCAAAGGTCTCTTCCAAGATGCTTACTTTTTGGGGAGAAAAGGTTGGACCTGAGTTGTTTTCTGCCCCATAAGTCTTGGTACTTTAGTCTGACACTCAACACAGGAAGCTCCCAGTTACTTTCCAAAGATAGGGATGGCCTATTGCTGTTCCTGTGCACATCATATTGGAGTACTTTGTGGTCTGTAATCAGAGGTGACAGACAAAAGGAACTGTAAAAATCTTGTTTTCTTCTTCCTGTATGACAGATTCTGCTGTTTCTAGAAAAGTTTGCCCTTCTGCTAATTTTGGGTTAGTTTCTAGACCCAGCTTCAGCCTGTTTTAAGCAGCAGGTTACCTACTTAGAGAAAAAAAAATGCATCTGTGAACTCTGGATGTGGCACTAGCTAAAAGAATCTGCAGGGCATCACACACAGTGAAGCAGATGGACTCCATGGATGAGCTAACAGTGACTCATCAGATTGACTGAAATAATGGATTATTACTTTTTTTCCCCCCTCCTAAATGGTTTAAACCCCCATATGCTTTGGGCAGGAGAGCTCCAACAGCTTCTCTTTCAGAGCATAAGATGCTCAGGAAGGTCTACAGAGCAGCAGCTAGAGTGTTTCAGAGGGGGAAGCAATGCCCCTCACATCTTGTGCAACAGCTTGTAAGAAAGATTAACAAATAGCAACCCCCTCCCCCCAACTGCACCATGAGAAGACTGACAGCAACTTTCTATCTCTGTTTTGGGCTCTTCTTGCTGGCAAAACTTGAGTGGTTTCCAGTTGAGTCATTTCCCCTTATCAGGAAATTCAGATGAAATTACATTCCTACCGGAGGCTTTTAGAGGTATCCAAGAGTCCAGTTTGCCTTTGCAGGAGATGCATTTTAATGGCATCTTTTATATAAATATATATCAGACCCCATTTGGAGTCCTGTGTGCAGTTCTGGAGCCCCTAGCACAGGAAGGACATGGAAGTGTTGGAGTGGGTCCAGAGGAGGCCATGAAGATGATCAGAGGGCTGGAGCAGCTCTGCTATGAGGACAGGCTGAGAGAGTTGGGGCTCTGCAGACTGGAGAAGAGAAGGCTTCCAGGAGACCTTAGAGTAGCCTTCCAGTATCTGAAGGGGGCCTACAGGAAGGCTGGGGAGGGACTATTGACAAGGTCTTGTAATGGCAGGACAAGGGGCAATGGGTTTAAACTGGCAGAGGGGAGATTGAGACTGGATGTTAGGAGGAAGTTGTTTGCAGTGAGGGTGGTGAGACACTGGCACAGATTGCCCAGGGTGGTTGTGGCTGCTCCCTCCCTGGAGGTGTTCAAGGCCAGGTTGGAGGAGGCCTTGAGTGACCTGAACTAGTGGGAGGTGTCCCTGCCTATGGCAGGGGGTTGGAACTAGATGATCCTTGAGGTCCCTTCCAATCTTACTATTCTATGATTCTATAATTCTATATATACATAAAAAAAATTTTCCCCAGCCAAGTGGTGGCCATCTGCTCACTTCCAGTGTCCACAACTGCTTCTGATTCTCACTGGAGATCTGCAACTGAAAAAAATGAGCATTTTTAATTCCTGTTACCCAACCTTTTCTCAGGAGAGCAGAGGCAAGAAGGAAGAAAAGCAGGGCGAGCCCACTCTCCACAAAGTTTATTAAGTGCTTAACCAGCTTCCCATTATCAAGAAGGAGATCCATCTGAGACCAAATCTTTGCTAAACTGGGCAGCAGGAGCTGTACCTAAAGCTAATTTTCTAAACAAAGCACTAGCTGCCTGCTTTGAACTACCCCCCAGAAGAATTGTCTGGATAAGGATCAATACTCATGAGATGAGCAAGCTGCTGCTGTTTATTACCTGTGCCCAGAAGCCTCCACAAAGAGCAGTGTCTGCCTGTGCTCGCTGCTGCCCTCTGCACCAAAACGCCAGCTACAGACAAAACACAGAGCAAAACCGAATGGGGTTTGGCTGGATCCTAGAGCAAGGCTGCAGAGGAGGAAACGGAGTCCTCAGCCCACCTGGTTGTGGCAGGGGAAAGGCAGGAATGGAGGCATTGCACCTGGACAGGGCACACGAGAAGCACAGAGCTTTCCTGGGGGACCTGGCACACATCCCTCTTTGCATGGGGTATCCCCTGGCACCCATCCCTCTTTGCATAGGTTACCCCTTGGCACAAGTTCCCCCTTCCAAGGGGCACACATCTATCTTTGCACGGGGTATCCCCTGGCACCTATCCCTCTTTGCATAGGTTACCCTTTGGCACAAGTTACCCCTTCCAAGGGGCACACATCCCTCTTTGCATAGGTTACCCCTTGGCACAAGTTCCCCCTTCCAAGGAGCACACATCTATCTTTGCACAGGGTATCCCCTGGCACCCATCCCTCTTTGCATAGGTTACCCCTTGGCACAAGTTCCCCCTTCCAAGGGGCACACATCCCTCTTTGCATAGGTTACCCCTTGGCACAAGTTCCCCCTTCCAAGGAGCACACATCTATCTTTGCACAGGGTATCCCCTGACACCCATCCCTCTTTGCATAGATTACCCCTTGGCACAAGTTCCCCCTTCCAAGGGGCACACATCCCTCTTTGCATAGGATACCTCCTGGCACAAGCTCCCCTTTCCATGGGGCACATATCTCTCTTTGCATGGGGTATCCCCTGGCACCCATCCCTCTTTGCATAGGTTACCTCCTGGCACAAGTTCCCCTTTCCATGGGGCACACATCCCTCTTTGTATGGAGTATCCCCTGGCATACATCCTCCTTTGCCTAAGGTATCCTCTGCCCTAGTGTTTAAGCTCTAGTTCTAACACCCTCTTCCTCTCCCGCACTACCTATTTCTTCCACATGCCCCAGCCTCACCCCACCGTTCAGGAAGCTCTTGTCCCACCCAGGGCATGCCAAGGCCCTGTTAAGCAGGGTTGTTTCCCTTAGAGCTCTCCTGGCAGCCTTTTCTACCTGCAGAGCAAAGTGTTGGTGAGCTGAGCAGGTGACATAACTCCCCTTTTATAAGGTCTGGAGAATTATTTTGTCATTAAATCTGTGCTGGTGACGTGCACCTCCCCATCACTGCCTTTTCAGGTTCTCTGTAGAGGGTACCTTCACCAGCAAATACTAAAAGTGTCATACCAGGCTTCCCACCATTTTACTTGGCTCATAAGGGTCCCAAACCACCAATCCTGTGCTGGTCTGGGTGCCCAGCAGCTTTGGCACAGAGCTGCTGAAGCAGAAAGAGCTGCCCGGCTGCTCAAAACCCAGCCTCTGAGCAACCTCCCGTGGCAGTGAGCTGTTCCTGCAGAGCGTGGCACTGCTGCTGCTCTTTGGCAACTCCAGCACACATCTGGCACCAGAGAGCAATGCTGACCCTACCATCCACAGACCTAGACACAGCAACAATGGAATACCCCCTAGCATTTCCACTAAGCCACTGAGATAACCTGCTCTCAAAAATCAGTATTTGCCCACAACTGCTCCCTCCCTGGAGGTGTTCAAGGCCAGGTTGGATGAGGCCTTGAGTAACCTGTACTAGTGGGAGGTGTCCCTGCCTATGGCAGGGGGTTGGAACTTGATGATCCTTGAGGTCCCTTCCAACCTTACCATTCTATGATTCTATGAACTCTTCTAACAGCCAAGATGTGCTTCTGGCATAAACCCAAATCTGTCACCCATTGAAGACCCAATTATAAAGGGGGGGAAAAAAAGGGTGTGTGTGGGGGTGAGTTAGTTATTAGGTTAGAATTTTCCATGAACTTTCTGCTGGTTCCTAGTGAAGCCACCCACTTGCTGGGATTCAAGGAGCACCATGGAATAATTAAGGTTGGAAAAGACCTCTAAGAGCATCAAGTTGAGCCACCATGCCCACCCAACCATGATGTGCCATGTCTACACATTGTTTGAAGTCCTCCAAGGGTGATGACCCCACACCACCTCCCTGGCCTGCCTGTCCTAATGCCTGACAACAGTGAGGCACCTTAGTATATGCATAACTAAGATCAAACTCAAGGATCTTTGCTACATAGAATTAACTAAGCCCATCTGTAGCTTTGCAATACATATATTGCTTTATTGAGCCAAGGTCTGAACCACAGTCCAGCAACACAAGCAAGCTAGAGAGAGACTTTTCAGGTAGTGATAGGACTAGGGGGAAGGGAACAAAGCTAGAAGTGGGTAGGTTCAGACTGAATGTTAGGAAGAAGTTCTTCCCCATGAGGGTGGTGAGACCCTGGAATGGGTTCCTCAGGAATGTGGTGCAAGTCTCATCCCTGGAGGTGTTTAAGGCCAGGTTGGATGAGGCTCTGGCCAGCCTGATCTAGTGTGAGGTGTCCCTGTCCATGGCAGGGGGTTGGAACCAGATGATCCTTGTGGTCCCTTCCAACCCTGACTGATCCTATGGTTCTAAGATCTTCTGAGGACTTTGGGTTTGGCTCAGGGAAAGCCAACTCTGCTGATCTTTTGCCATGATAGGGCACACACAGAATCACAGAATGGTTTAGGTTGGAAGGGACCTCGAAGATCATCCAGTTCCAATCACCCCACCATAGGCAGGGACACCTCCCACTAGTTCAGGTCACTCAAGGCCTCGTCCAACCTGGACTTGAACACCTCCAGGGAGGGAGCAGCCACAACCTCCCTGGGCAACCTGTGCCAGTGCCTCACCACCCTCACTGCAAACAACTTCCTCCTAACATCCAGTCTCAATCTCCCCTCTGCCAGTTTAAACCCATTGCCCCTTGTCCTGCCATTGCAAGACCTTGTCAGTAGTCCCTCCCCAGCCTTCCTGTAGGCCCCCTTCAGATACTGGAAGGCTACTCTAAGGTCTCCTGGAAGCCTTCTCTTCTCCAGGCTGCAGAGCCCCAACTCTTGTAGCCTGTCCTCACAGCAGAGCTGCTGCAGCCCTCTGAGCATCTTCATGGCCTCCTCTGGACAGGCTCCACCAGTTCCATGTCCTTCTTGTGCTGGGAGCTCCAGAACTCTTGTAAATACTCAGCTACAGCTTTGAGTAGCAACCCGTGGAGTATTGTCCCATCTTAGGCCTGTCTGTTTTATTGCTTCATCTCATTTACTAAATTTTGTGGGATACAGCTTGGGTCAGCCTACCCCAGGCAAGGAGAAGCTTTTCTCACCAGTGGGACGCAGGCACTCTGCAATCCAGTTCCACATGCAACAGAAGTTAGTTACAATAAGTGAAATCAACACCACCACCAGAGGTAACCAACATTTTATTTATAAACATACATTTACTATAAAAGCTGTTGCATTTTAGACAAGATTTCCTAATTTCCAGAGGCTTTTTAGAATAAATAAAAGAAGGATTAGCATAACTGATATTCAATGTTAGCCCCAGCCAGGAGAGCAATCCTTGTCCTTCAAAGGATATGCAGGGAAGGATGGTCCCCTTCTGGTTCACCAGCCTCGAGGAGATTCACTACAGATGGACTGCATCAATAACACTACACAGGAGAAAATACACCATGGAAAGTGTGGGTTGTGAAATGGAGATGGGTTATGACACCTGGTCAGGTTCTCTGAAGTGCTAAGAGGAGAGCTAAATAAATTCGGAGACATCTAAAACCCATTACATACATGGTTTGTTTGGGTTTTGTTTTGTTTTGTAGTCTTAGTAATAATAAATTTTTTTTTCTTCTTCTTTTTTCCTTTTTTTTTTTTTTTATTGCAACAAATACATTTACACTGTTGTTTGAATGCAGTAAAGCATTTTTTTTGTCTGTGCTTAAAGTTCCTCGTAAGAAAGGTATCCTATGTATGTTTAAAGGGGGGGACGGGGGATTAAAAAAGGGAAAAAAAAACCATTAAAAAAGGGAAAAAAGTAAAAAGGGGGAAAAATTAGAAAGGGGAAAAAATTAGAAAAGGGAAAAAAAAAAATCTTAGCCTGAATCAATTTGCCCTGTAAGACTCCAGAGGAAATCTAAAAATCAAACAGAAGCAGTTGGCAACTGCAATTCATCAAACTGCTGACAATTATTCTGTGCTGGTGAAGAGATGCTTATGAAGGGGTGGGTGGGGAGAGAAAAAGGTTATTTGGGAACATCATTTTGCTTTACTTACAGTCAAGGTTGCTATAACATGCACTATATGAAACTAACTGGTAGCCACTGGGATCAATTGCTAAGCAGCTTCAGAGCCCCAGCAGTCTGTCTGCAGCATGATGCATACTGGCACCCCTGCCACTTGCCCATGCATTTGACTTCCAACCATGCTCCTAAGCCCTTTGGGCACCTACTCCTAGGCAAATGAGAAGTGGATCTAACCTCTGATACCTTTGCTACACTTTGGGGACTGATTTACACGTCTAAACTCTATCACATGGGTGAAGCAGTGGTAGGGACTCACCCCAAAGAGATGCACAAGCATGCATGGCCCAGACATCAAGATACTCATATCCTGAAAGGCAGCACATGGAGTTACACAGATGTACAAAACTGGTTATAAAATCTGCTGTTGGAGTACAGAGATCCATAGAATGGTTTGAGTTGGAAGGGAGCTTAGAGATCATCTAGTTTCAACCCTTCCCTCTCATGGGCAGGTACACCTTCCCACTAGACTAGGTTGTTCAAGGTCTTATCCAGCCTGGCCTCAAACACCTCCAGGGAGGGGACATTCATGACCTCTCTGGGTAACCTGTTCCAGTGTCTCACCACCCTCACTGTAAATTCCCATGTTATGCATTTTGTGTGGGAAAACATTAGGATGGCCACATGCAAAGACTAAGCATCCTGGTTATCACAGTCTCACAGTCTCACAGTATCACCAAGGCTGGAAGAGACCTCAAAGCTCATCAAGTCCTACCAGATACCACAGACCTCAAGACCAGACCATGGCATCAAGTGCCACGTCCAAACCTGCCTTGAACACCTCCAGGGACGGTGACTCCACCACCTCCCTGGGCAGCCCATTCCAGCAGTCAATGACTCTCTCAGTCAAGAACTTTCTCCTCACCTCCAGCCTAAACTTCCCCTGGCACAGCTTGAGACTGTGTCCTCTTGTTACCAACCCCCAGTGACACAGTAAATCATGCAGATGGTTGATCAAAATATTGGACATCACTTCCATTTCCAAAACATTTATCTGTTTTTTGTTTTCTTTTCTTTGTTTTTTTACATTTTTTTCTGTGTTTTTTTTCTTTCTTTCTTTCTTTTTAAATAGTGTTTTGGTTTTTTTTTGTTAAAAATATTACCCAGCTAATGCCCATGAAGGACATCAGCTTAGCTTTTTTTTTTCCTTTTTGATTTATTGCATCCATAAGTCATCACTGACTGTGTGCAACAGCTCTGCATATTCTAAGGCACAATATAGACTGATTCTATGATTCTATGATCTTCTGAGGACTTTGGGTTTGAGTCAGGGAAAGCCAGCTGCTCATCTTTTGCCATGATAGGGCACACAGAGAAACACAGAATCATAGAATCATAGAATGATTTAGGTTGAAGGGATCTCAAAGATTATCTAGTTCCAACCTGCTGCCATAGGCAGGGACACCTCCCACTAGTACAGGTCACTCAAGGCCTCGTCCAACCTGGTCTTGAACACCTCCAGGAGGGAGCAGCCACAACCTCCCTGGGCAACCTGTGCCAGTGTCTCACCACCATCACTGGAAAGAATTCCTAACATCCAGTTTCAATCTCCCCTCTGCCAGTTTAAACTCATTCCTCCTCATCCTGTCATTGCAAGACCTTGTCAATAGTACCTCCCCAGCCTTCCTGTAGGCCTCCTTCAGATACTGGAAGGAGACTCCAAGGTCTCTGAGGGAATACTGAGGAAGGAATGTGTCACTTCCCACCAGACAGTCACAATGTCCTCCAAAGTCAACATGGAAGATGGGGTTTTTACATGGGTATGCAGCTCACATGCAGGGAACTGTCTTGTGTTTAAATAAATAGTTGGTAGCTAGAGAACAACTTAGAATTATTGCTTCTTGGCTGACCACTTCCATTTGCCAACACATCAAGAGACAATGGATGTGCACATAGATAAAACCAATCTCTTTTAATTTAATTTTATCATGGTTTTAAGGCAGAATAAATAGATTTCCTTCCCCCCCTCCATTTTAGTATCACAGAATCATTTAAGTTGGAGGAGACCCTTAAGATAATTGAGCCCAAACGTTCAGGTTGCATTGTGAACTGTGAAAATGGGATATTTCCAGTAACTGCTGACCAGAAAGTGCTACCATGCTTTCCAATTGCAGCACTTCCCCTCACTGTGCCCATGTACTCTAGATGAAGTGACACAGCTCTGAGCTCTGTCTCTGCTGGATCACTGTGGCAAGGAGTATGTGCTTAATCAAAAAGCACAACAGAGAACTGGCCCAAACACAGGCAACTTAAAGGTTTGGGGAGTTGTTTTGGTTTGGTTTTCCCCTCTGCTGCCAGCCTCCTCCCTGCTCACCTTCTCCACTTCTGGGTTTTGGTGACTTTACCAAAGTAGCAGCTGGAGGAAGACAGACTCAGGGGCTCTGAAGGGCACCCAAACCAGATGTATTTTATAGAAAGGCTTGAGACCTTAAAGGTCATCTAGTTCCAGCCCTCCTGCCATGGGCAGGGACACCTCCCACTAGACCAGGCTGCTCAAAGTCTCATCCTGCCTGGTCTTAAAGAATTCCAGGGATGAGGTGTCCGTGACTTCTGTGGGCAACCCATTTCAGTGCTTCACCAGCCTCACAGTAACGAACTTCTTCCTACTGCCTAACCTAAATCTGCACTGCTCTAGTTTCAAACCACTGCTCCTTGGTCCTATCACCACATTTCTCAGCACGAGATTTCAACTGACTGCAATGTCTGAGCAGATCTCAAACCAGCTCAGCTCACCCATGGGCAAGTTACACAACAAGGAGAAAAGCTTCATCATAGCACCAAACTGCAGCTCAGCAAGAAAGGATTCGGCCTCGACCACCCCCTCAGTGCCTCTCCCCCACAGCACCTTTCACTGAGTTTAATAACAACACAGGTTGCTGAACTTAATCATGAAGGCTTGCTCCTGCTGGGAACCTTGCCATTGTCAATGGTATCCAGCCTTTAGGTTCAATGAAGAAATCTTTATTTGAGAGAATATTAAGCTATAGTCATGAACATTACTTGAGGTACACAAACAAAACAAAACAAAACAAAACAAAAAAGAATAATAAATCCTATCGCTAAAGGTGCAATAATTTATTTGCATGACTCCTACCCTCCACTGAAGGTAATATAAACACAAAATGCTTCAGAATTACAGGATGTATTATCAAACTAGTCTCTGTATAAAAAAAAAAACAACAACAAACCAACAAAACCCAACAGTTACAGCTTCAGTTATAACAGAGAAGTCGTGCTGTGATGCTTTAGTTTTTCAAATGCACTGATTAGAGACTACCTTAAAATTACTTCTCAGCTCAAGTTGGCATATTCTATAAAGGTTCTGTAAACGTAGAACTTTTATAATTCCTAGAAATATTAAAACAAAACAGCTTTATTGCATGTTTATTTTCTTATTACTTTCAAAAGAACAAGGGAGCAGGCTGGGAATCATAAGCATACCTGAAAGATGGGTTGGTGGGGTTTTTGTTTCTGTTTTGTGTAATACTTAGGCTTTGCCTTCCCAAACATGGGATATTTCTTAAGAAAGGGGAAAAAAAAAAACCAAAACAAACTAAAAAATCAAAACAAACCAACAACATATTGCCTTTTAAAGGAGCAGGTGCAGTGCTTCCACGAGTTTTTCCAAATGAGATGAGAGCCATGGTGTCCATGGATTCAAGCTCTCACAAAGTGATTGTCTGGAGGCAGCCGATACATGGGAGAAGAGAGTTCCTTCTTGAAAGTTATTAGGACTGAAAGTCATATCACAATGTAGTTGGCTGTCCAGCAGCTGGGTGAAACAAAACCAGAACAAGCTGTTAGCTGACAAGCTTTCACAGAATCACAAAATCAATGTTAGGGGCTGGAAGGGACCTCAAAAGATCACCTAGTCCAACACCCCCTGCCACAGCAGGATCACCTGTACCACAAACATTTATAAGCTTTTCCTCCTCCAACCTCTACAATTAAAAAAAATATCAACATTTGTGCCCTGCTTCTTCTTCCTCCTGCACTAACTGCAGAGCTTAACTCCAGTGGGAACAATTTCCATGCCTCATGGGCTGATGCATTCTGCATGTGGTTCATTTTCTTTGTATTCCCACCTGTGACTATATTTACATTCAGACTCTGCAGTGGCAAAACAGTAAAGCAAAGGACTGATGAGTCATTTAAAGCTGTGCTTGGTCTGTGTTACATGGAAATGCTTCTTCTCTGGAGACTGTTAGACCCCATCTGGATGCAGTCCTCTGTAACCTTATTTGTTGAATCTACTTTAGCAGGGCAGTTGGACTAGATGGTCCCTTCCAGTCTCTGCAATTCTGTAGTTTTGTGATGAACCTCTGTCGAATCATAGAATCACAGAATGGTAAGGTTGGAAGGGATCTCAAAGATTATCTAGTTCCAACCCCCTGCCATAGGCCCCCACTAGCACAGGTCACCCAAGGACTCGTCCAAGCTGGCCTTGAATATCTCCAGGGAGGGAGCAGCCATAACCTCCCTGGGCAACCTGTGCCAGTGTCTCACCACCTTCACTGTAAAGAACTTCCTCCTAACATCCAGTCTAAATCTTCCCTCTGACAGATTAAACCCATTGCCCCTTGTCCTGCCCTTGCAAGACCTTGTCAATAGTCCCTCCCCAGCCTTCCTGTAGGCCCCTTCAGATACGGGAAGGCCTCCTGGGCCTTTATATGCTGATAAGGTCTCCTGGAAGCATTCTCTCCTCCAGGCTGTAGAGCCCCAACTCTCTCAGCCTGTCCTCACAGCAGAGCTGCTGCAGCCCTCTGAGTATCTTCATGGCCTCCTCTGGACTGGCTCAAACACTTCCATGTCCTTCCTGTGCTGGGGGCTCCAGAACTGCACACAGGACTCCAGATGGGGTCTGATGAGAGCAGAGCAAAGGGGTCAGAATCCCCTCCCTTGCCCTGCTGCCCACACTGCCCTTGCTGCAGCCCAGCACACAGTTGCTGTCTGGACTGCACTCACACTGCAGGCTCATGTTGAGCTTTTCATCACCCCAGACCCCCAGGTCCTTTTCCTCAGGGCTGCTCACAGTCATTCACCACCCAGTCTGTATATAGCTATAGAATAGCTTTGGTTGGAAAGCACCTTTAAGCTCATCAAATCCAACCATCATCTAACTCCACCAAGCCTGCTGCTAAACCATGTCCCTCAGCATCACATCGCTGTGGTTCCTCAGCTCCTCTAGGGATGGGGATATACCACTTCCCTGGGTAGCCTATTCCAGTGTTTAAATAACCTTTGAATTTACTTCTTGCCTTTGACTTTGACATTCACAAACTTTGAAGTATTCACAGAATCACAAAACCTTAGAGGTTGGAAGGGCCCTCCAGAGATCATTGAGTCCAACTCCCCTGTCAAAGCAGGATCCCCTAGGGTAGTTCACACAGGAATGCATCCAGGTGGGTTTGGAAAGTCTCCAGAAAAAGAGACTCCACAACCTCTCTTGGTAGCCTGTTCCCGTTGTTTAACACTGAACTTCCCTTTCTCTTGAGGTTTTGCTGTAGAGCAACAAACTACCAGTATACAACCCCCATCCATTTGCATTTGGAAACTAGTAACATTTTGGTCCCTGGAGTACAATATAATCTTTAATGCTCTTCTCTTTCAAGGTTTTTGATAACAGAGTCACCCACAGTTTCAAATAAGCTTCTGGCAGACAAAATATTTCCACAAAATGCCCATAAGCATATCAAAACAATACTGAGTAATTCTGGGTTGGTCAGAGAGAGAGAGTTTTGTGCCCTGCTGAGCAGGTTTTTGGGTGTAGCCATGGTGGCAGGAAGGCACAACCTGTGCAAGGAAGGATCACAGGATGTTAGGGGTTGGAAGGGACTCAAAGAGATCATCGAGTCCAACCCTCCTGCCAGAGCAGGACCATACAATCTACCTTAGGTCCCAGAGGAATGCACAGGACTTGAAAGTCTCCAGAGAAGGGGACTCCACAACCTCTGTGGGCAGCCTGTTCCACTGCTCTGTGAGCCTTACAGTAAAGAAGTTCCCCCTTGCGTTGAGGTGGAGCCTCCTGTGCTGCAGCTTATATCCTGCTGCTCATTGTCATCTGACTTCCTAGAACTGAGAGGCAAAACACTAACATTGCACCTGTTTGGGGTTTTGATTTGTTTCAGGTGTGGAACCTGTTAAATTCCATTTAAAAATGATCATTTGATCATATTTGCAGTTTCAAAATCAGTCCCTTTGAACCCATCAACAAGAGTCAGCACAACTTAAATTCAAACCAGCTCATATTGTGAGATCTTGCACCAGGAGTGAATGTGGCAGGAAGAGGCAATTTGCAGGGAAAAAAACAAAACCAAAACCCAAAACCAAATCCTTGTCATTATCATTCTTCAGGAGCCAAATATTTCTTCATAATCTGCTTCTATGTGTCATGGACCTGGTTACCACTGTCCTAGCTACATAGAAATGCAAAACCTGGCTGCATCCAGTACAGCTCTGTACTGCATTTTCTAGCACTACTGCTCTAGAAATGATAATGGAGGGGCTGATATTTACAGCAGACAAGTTGATAAGTCATTTACTATCTATCCTTAACAGACCTCAATTTTCATTTGAGGAAAAAAAACAAATTAAGAGGAAAAAAAAAATTAAAAAAAAAGTAAAATAAAATAGAATAAAGTAAAATAAATTAAAAGAAAATAAAGTAAAATAAATTAAAAGAAAATAAAGTAAAATAAATTAAAAGAAAATAGAGTAAAATAATGCAAAATAAAATTTTTAAAAGTAAAATAAAATAAAGTAAAATAAAATAAATTAAAAGAAAGTAAAATAAAATAAAAGAAAATAGAATAGAGTAATATAAAATAAAATAAAGAAAAGAAAAGATAAAGGTAAAATAAAATAGAATAAAGTAAATTAAAAGAAA